>JAMKCH010002356.1:0-71538 GCA_023653785.1 Ophioderma brevispina | reverse complement strand
AAGCCACTTAAAATTAAATATTAGTTTCTTGTAGCAGTTGCCTTTGAAAAGTGAGGAGGGGGTGGTTTTTATTTTATTTTTTGTTTACGAAATGACACTAAAATATTGTTTTCACTGAAAATTGATATTACCACTAACTTTCAGCAGCATCAGAAAAAATGGTGAGGCCTTTTTATTTTAAGTTCATGAGGAATAGACCCCCCCCCCCCAAGTCTCTAAAATCACATGAAAGTTACTTGTTGATTTTAATAACACAATTAGAGTTTAGACCTATCATCAATCAATATTTCAGGATTGAAAACATTAATTTAAAAAAAAAGTTGGACCTTATCCCAAAAAGTGAGGAGGGAGGACTACAAGAATCTATTTTTTTAATGCGGCCTTAGCTAATGGAATGATTTAGTTTTGGTTTCAGTTACATTTACATGTAGATGCAGGTTTATGCCACAACTGTGCTTACCAAAAAGTAGGCAGTATGGCCATGTATGCATTGCTTTTAATATTCATACACAGCCAGATTCTTATTCACAGCCCCCCTCCCCGGGTCTGTTGGTGGGGGGGATGTAAAAAAATCATAACACAAAAAAGGTCAACATTTGGTCATATATCTTTTTTCTATACTCCATTTCCTTACCTACTGCCATGCAGTGATGTCAGTGTGAGATTTTATAGGACTCGCATCAGTAAACTGCGCGCGCTGGCTTAAAGTGATTGCGTTTTTACACGTGTGCACAAAGACGGCATATCTGGACACGTGCGTAAAAGCTGCGTCAAAGTTATGACATCACTATAGACTATAGATGAGCTACAGTAGTCATTAAAAGTGGGTATACTGTAGGAGAGTACAAGCTCCTACATGTAGATCATTCCCCAAGGTCTGTCTGTCATGGGTTGGGGAAATGCCAGAGCAAAAAGGGTCAGTATTGCACAAAAAAGGTAAGTAGCCAAACTTGGGTACATTGTAGGAGGTCACAGACCCCTATGTAATTCAACCCCAAGGTCCTCTCCTGGGTCTGTCAGGGAGTATGGAAATGTCAAAAAGGTCAATATTGCCCCCCTCCAAGGTCAACATCTGGCCTTATCTTTTTTGTGGGCCACCAGCTAAAGCTGGAGGACCACTTAACAATCCGTTGTGCGTGTGAATGTGTGTGGATGTGTGTGTCACTAGTGTTAAGTTTTTTAAAAAAATTATGTTAATTTTTTTAAAATTGACCTCATATTGAAAAGTTGGAAGTTCAATTGGAACCAAACTTGTGTCATAGGTGCACCATAGGATCCCTCATGTTGTTGAGGTCAAAGGTCATGTGCCAGGTCAAAGCTCATGTGAGGTCAAGTTGAAAAATGGGCTAAAAATGTAAAATTGACCTCAATTGAAAAGTTGAAGTTCAATTGGAACAAACTTGTGTAATAGGTTACCATAGGATCCCTCATATTGTTGTTGAAGGTCAAAGGTCATGTGCAGGTCAAAAAGCTCATGTGAGGTTGCAGTTGAAAAATGGGCTTAAACAAAAATGGAAAATTGGACATCAATTGAAAAGTTGAAGTTCAATTGGAACCAAACTGGTGCTATAGGTGCACCAAGGTCATGGAAGCGGCCCCACAGCTTATTGAATATAGTGAGCGCGAAAGGCGAGAACTGCAAAATTCTAGTTTATATATATGGTAGAGTAGCCAAACTGGGGTATATTGTTAGGACACAATCCCCTACTAACCATGTAATTGATTTCCACATGGTCCTCCCCTGGATCTGTCAGGGGGAATGTCTAAAAAGGTCATTATTGCACAAGAAAGGTAAACATTTGGCCATATCTTATTTAAAGATGAGCTACATGTAGAGTAGACAAACTTGGGTATATTGTAGGAGGCTACAGTCCTCTATGTAATAATTGTAATTCAACTCCCAAGGTTACCTCCCCCTGGGTCTGACGAGGTAGGGAAAGGTCAACAATGTCAACATTCCAAAAGTAAATTCCTCTAGAGTTATGTTTTAATAGTTATTTTTGGAGATTTATGGTTTTAATTTATTGATACATATTTAGAGTTAATTTTTTGTGAATTAGTTCATCGAATGATTTCTGTCTGTTTTTAAGTTTTAAGTTATTTTTCATGGTGCTCATGGCAAGTTTTTTAGTTATATTTTGGTGAAGTATTCCACATGATTTAATCACGAGACATGTTTTTAGAGTTATTTTTTTGGGGTATTATGGCTGTGGCATTCATTGACGAGTTATGGTTTTCAGTGTTTTTTCGGTGCGTTATGGAGGGGTTCTTCGACGAGTATGTTTTTTAGTGTTGATTTTTGATGAGTCAAGGATAATTTATGCAAAAAATGGTGCAAATTGATTTTGGTGGGAGGACATTAAATGGTTTTAAGTAGGGTGGTCCAGCAGTCCTGTGTTTAAGGGAGTGTTGGCCAGAATTAAAAGGGTGGTTTAGTGTGGTAATTGAAGTCGTCACTTCTTATTGATCTCAGCATTTGGCGGGGACATACTTTACGCACCGCGTAATACAAGTTCGCCTTGTTTTTGCTACTTTTGCTGGCAAAAACTGGCAAAAAGAATTGTTTTTGCCAACTTGCCACTTGAGTGGAAAAAAAAGCAGTTTAAACTGTTTTTTCCACTTGTGGCAAAAACCTGCTCTGACTTTTGTGGTTTAAGTTCCAAAAGGTAAAATTTCAAACATTTTCAAATACTGCATTAGACACACACAAATTCCAAATTGTCTTAAAGGGGCATTCCATGATCCACAGCCTTAACCCCTGACTCATCACACACATATTTCAAGTTGACGTTTAAAAGGACATTCTGTGATCTACAGCCTCGTCCTGCAACTTGCATCAAACAAGTTGAGATTTTTGTATCATCTGAGTCATGTCACCAGCCCCAGTATGACATGCAAATTTGATTGCCTCTGCAAGAAATTTGAAATTTTCATTTTTTTTTAAGTAAATGGAAAAATTATGGCACAGTGACCAATGGAACATTGTGACGCAAACACTTGCCCATGACGCCAGAACACAAGATCAGAATCAATGGAAATTTTGGGAATAAACTTTCCTTGAGGATGACTAGCAAATCTTAAACAGAAGGTACAAGAATCACTCTGCACCTTTATACCTGTTTTACAAAAAAATTCAATTTCTTCAATTAAGATGTATGATGGATTCCTTCAAAGAAACTTGGATACTTTTTTGCTTGGTGAAGGAGAGTGATCAAATGTGCATTAGGGTGAGGTCAGAGTTAGTGAGTAGTAAAATAACATAAGCTGTTCACTGAGGTGTAACATTAAAGAGACACTGGCACATTTGAATAATAGTACGCCCTCAAGATTTTTCAAAATTGATATTTTTGTATCTGAAATGAAAGCCCAAATAAGCATCCGTATGACTTACAAACAGAATGGTTTTAGAATAAAATGACTCCGGAGTCATTTATTTAGCAGACGACAGAAATGGCATTTAACACAAGAAAACACATGCTGTAGTTGATTCCCACAGCATCCATCCTGTTTGACCGGTCTGTGACCTTTATGGTTTAAATATCAATGAGTATGAATCTATGATATCCATTATGGCAAAGGTAAAAGTTAATGCCCCTATCTGATTTGGGGTGTGTTATTTTTTGTGTAAAATATTCTGTATTCCAATGGGCTGGACTATCATTTACGAGCAAATTGAAGAAATTTCATATTTTGTGAGAATGTGCCAGTGCCGTTGTAATAATTATTGTGTCAGTTTGTTTAATTATTTACTCTTACATGAAGCTTAATTGCTTCAAATTTTATGTCATTTTATTTGAAGTCCTACATCTATCTTATCTTTAAATACATTGTGAGTTGGAATATGGTGGGATTATCTTTTAATTGGTGACTTTATACTGATATGGACCAAAATAAATCGGGACTTGGCTTTCACTTGACAACAAGTCAACAAATTGATTGTCTCAGTGTCAATTATGCATTTGAAATTTTGTTAAATCCAATTTTGTGTGTGTCCAGTATTGCTTAGAATGAATTGTGATATTCAGATCGACACTCCACTTAGTTCAAATGTAGTCGTTGATTACATTTAAATTGAATTTCCAGGCCAATAGAGAATGTTCAGATAGCAAGCACACATGCTTAAAAGGGATTTCCCCCTTTTGTTATTTTTCTATTACCTAACAGTTCACCATAGATAATTTCAGGTTATAAGATAAGTACATCTTACTTATCTGCAATGGAAATGATAAAGATTGCCCTTATAAAACACTATAGGCCATTCAATTCTGGCTGTCTCCAAAGTCTCATCACAAGTTAAAGGTGCTTTTTCCAATTTATGGCTATTGTGTTCTCTACTTTATATGAGAGATAGCCACTTGCACATATGCCCCATCAAGTACCGTGGGAAACAAACTTGCGGTTTTGCTGGTACAAAAAAAAAAAAAAAAAAAAATTCAAATTTTATGTCATTTTATTTGAAGTCCTACATCTATCTTATCTTTAAATACATTGTGAGTTGGAATATGGTGGGATTATCTTTTAATTGGTGACTTTATACTGATATGGACCAAAATAAATCTGGACTTGGCTTTCACTTGACAACAAGTCAACAAATTGATTGTCTCAGTGTCATTATGCATTTGAAATTTTGTTGAATCCAATTTTGTGTGTGTCCAGTATTGCTTAAAATGAATTGTGATATTCAGATCGACACTCCACTTAGTTCAAATGTAGTCGTTGATTACATTTAAATTGAATTTCCAGGCCGATAGAGAATGTTCAGATAGCAAGCACACATGCTTAAGAAGGGATTTCCCCCTTTTGTTATTTTTCTATTATCTAACAGTTCACCATAGATAATTTCAGGTTATAAGATAAGTACATCTTACTTATCTGCAATGGAAATGATAAAGATTGCCCTTATAAAACACTATAGGCCATTCAATTCTGGCTGTCTCCAAAGTCTCATCACAAGTTAAAGGTGCTTTTTCCAATTTATGGCTATTGTGTTCTCTACTTTATATGAGAGATAGCCACTTGCACATATGACCCCACTCAAGGTACCGGTGGAAACAACTTGCGGTTTGCTGGTAAAGCAATAATCATTTTGAAAGAGCTATCAATACTGTGCTAGTATTGATTGGTTAACCATTGATCATCATTTGTGTCCGCCCCCGCCGCACGAAGTTCGGGATGGGACTATACAATGGCTCCGTCCGTAATGTCCGTCCGTCCGTAAATGTTTCCGTCCGTCCGTCCGTATGTCTGTCCGTATGTCCGTATGTCTGTTGGTCCGTATGTCTGTCTGTCCTATGTCGTATTTCCTTGATAAAATGTCACCCTGGAACATTTGGGCATATCTTTTTTTGACTATTAATAATAGTCCTATGCGATCACGTAGAAGAATCTAGCGTTTTGCCGCCTACTAGTTTTTTATGGGTTGTGTGAATTGCTCTGATATTTTGTGTCGTGCAGCTATGATGTTATGCCAGACACGCATTTTACTGAGTTTGATTTGGTTTGTGTCTTTAATTCTTTTTTTTTAAGGTGTTTTTTGTTGGCTAGAATCCATCCGATTTTCCTCAGTATAAAATTCGAATGTGTGACCGGTACTTCGTCATTATGACGATTCGAGAGGGCGGTGTGACTGGTTGATTTGCGAGGCTATAATAGTAAACTCTTGCTATCGAGTGATTGTTATGAATAATGCCTGTCTGTGTGATCGTCTGTTTTTGTCAGGTTTCTCCCTACACCATGAAAACACTTACCTCACGCTTTCCTTAATAAAGATCTTCTCTGTCGATCCAAAATGCTTGTAACGGTATCTTATTTTATATCAGTAAAATATAGGCATAACATACTTCTCTTATTAGAAGCCATCAGAATAGCCAAGTTTTTGAATCCCCACGATAAAACCGGGATAACACCAGGAGCATATTCCTTGATAAAATCTATTACCTCTATATCAAACATAGAGATTATTCTACTTCAATATTCATGACTCCTCGCTGTTTACAATTCTTGGGAATCCAAGAGCGTAAACTTACTCACCGCGTTCTTAATAAAGGCTGCATCTTTCGATACCAAACATCTTGTGTTGTGTAATATTTTTATAATCAGTATAATTATATCATGACCTTATTTTCTGATTAGAAGCCATCAGAATATCCAAAGATTTGATCCCTACGATAAAAACAGGGCCAGGAGCCTACCTCCTTGATAAAACATAGAGATTGTGCTAATTAAATATTCATGATCTCATCGCTGTTACATTCAATGGGAATTCCCAAGAGCGCGAGACACGGTCTCATGAATGAACGCTATTCATTTCCCTGGCGCGTGATGCTTGCCAGTGGGGGTGACATTGCCAACTAACAGCAACGCAAATTCAAAACGCCACAACTTCCCGGTGCTAGTTTGTTTCAGAAGAACTTAACGGTAGGAGGGCGCTTACATATCGCACGGTTACACACAGACATTGACTAAAGACTAGGCCCTGGTCCGAATATTTAAATCTAAATGACCGTTATTGGAAATTACACTATTTTGGTCAATCGGGGTTTAATCCACTAACCCCGAACGGATTTTGAGCCAATAATTTTTTTCTTAATTTATCATGAATATTACTAGATCTTTTTTAAGAACAAAGTTTTAAGAGAATGATTTTTTTAATTCACTTGGACCGAGACCTTGGCCATAGTAAATGCACGTAGCAGGTCCACAAATTACCGTTTGAACCCTAATGCCCAAATCGAGCAGATCGTGTCTCACCCCCCTGATGATTGCTTTACTTCCAAATATGTTAAAAAATAAATATTCATGATTAATACGACAAGCGATCCAGATCTCTAATGAAAACAAATATGGACGTCATTGAAATGCCTTTTACGACCAATCGGAAATACGTTACGTAATCTAGGCATTGAACTCGGTCCAAGTTCAGTTGTTTACACCAATAGAAACTGCCGTGTACACTTGTCGAGCTGTCTTGATGCCATGAAGGCAGCCTGGCAGTGGAATCAGATCTCACAAAAGGGGCCAATCGAAATATTTAAAGGTGCAACGATGAAGATTTTGAGCCACCACCCCAATAAATTGTCATAATCATCATTGCATTATATTAGACAATCAAGTAATTTCTCTACCTTTGTTTTTTAATTATGCACGAATGTCTAAAAGAGAGAAAAAGGTGGGTTTTTATTTGCTTCTATTTCATGTAAAACATAGGCCTGAATTTCCGTATTTGCTCGCTGATACCAAAATTAGAAATTTTCACAATTTTTGTATCCAAGAATCATTTCTCAGCTTAATCCTTCAGATGGGGATATCTTGATGAAAAGTTACCTTAGGACAAAAATCAGTTCTTCGATTTTTTTAAGGACACCTGATTTGTGAAATCTCTCGTTTGCACCTTTAAATATCCCCCTTTGGGGGGGTTTTTCCTACATTAAGTTATTACGTTACTATTATTAACTCATGGTAGGATGCTACTATATTTCTGGCTAATTTTTACGCGAAGTTGAGGTTCCAAGAATGTCAAAATTTTCGTTCTGTTTTGGTAAATTAGGTGGCTCTGGTCATATAGGTGGTCTCTCTGGGTTGTTCCCTAAATTTGCATTTATACATGTTGCTTACGGCATGGTCATAGGCCATAACAACAAGCTCGTTGTTCCGTGGCAGACACCGCAAAAGCGCCAATATTCTTATTGTCCGTCGTTTTCAATCAAGCATGGCAAAATTTTCGAAACAGAAAATTTTCATTTGTATAATAATCTCTTATACGGTGGCCCTGACGTCCTGTTTAGTCTGTATCGTGGTCAAATGTTTAACCTAACATTATTGCATGTGCCCGGCCATATTGCCCTCTGTTTCCTCCACACCAGGCCTACATGCACAAATTTATATTCACGTTGTCATAAGGTCCTTGGGTGTGCCCCAGATCTACTTTCTCGCGAGCGCGAGTGGGGTCCGCGAGTAGAGGTCGTTTTCCCAAAAAATGGTTCAGAATTATAAAATTGCTTGGTGGAATCCACTTCGAACGATTATTATGACACTGAAATAAATTGCCCCTGGGTAGTGTCCCCCATTTGAATGACCTCATGTGACCTTAAATGTCAGAATTATAAAATTGCTTGGTGTAATCCACATATGTGATCGATTCTTATGACTCTTAGTTACAATTGGGCCCTAGGGTAGTGTCCCAAAATTGTCAGAATTATAAAATGCTTGGTGTAGTCTCACAGATGTCGATCGATTTCTTTGACACTTATATAAAATGGCCCCTGGGGTAGAGTCCACATGTTGATGACCCTCATGTGACCTTTGTGACCTCAGTGTGACCTGAAAATGGTAAGATTATAACTTGCTTGGGTGTTCCCACATAATCAGGATCGATTTTCCATGAAACTTGGATACATTGTCCCTTGGGTAGTGTACCACTGTTGGTGACCTCATTTGACCTTTGGAACTCATGTGAAACCTTAAAATTTGGGTCCAGAATTATAAAATTGCTTGGTATATCTCCCCATAATGTTGTCGATTTCATCAGCATGACACTTAGATGCATTTCCCTTGGGTAGGGTCCCACATGTTGGTGACCCCATGTGGACCCTTTGTGGTGACCATGTCACCTTAAAATGGTCATAATTATAAAATTCTTTGTTCCACATATGGTTGATATGGATTTTCATTACCCTTATTTACAATGGCCCTTGGGTACTGTTCCCACATCTTAAAAAAAAAAATGACCTCATGGTTACTTTGTGACCCTCAATTTGACCTTAAAATGGTCAAAATATAACATTTCCCTGTGGTTGAATCGAGATATGTCGTCGATTCCATGACACTTGGAACCTTCCCCTGGGAAGTGCCCCCAATGTTGGTGAGCCTCATTTGACCTTTGTGAATCATGGTGACCTGAAAATGTGGTCAGAATT
This sequence comes from Ophioderma brevispina, assembly GCA_023653785.1. Lineage (NCBI taxonomy): Eukaryota > Metazoa > Echinodermata > Ophiuroidea > Amphilepidida > Ophiodermatidae > Ophioderma > Ophioderma brevispina. Next base: position 62,623 of record JAMKCH010002356.1, on the reverse strand, counting down.
AATACATTGCTTGGTCTAGGTCCACATATTCGATCGATTTTCCTGACCTGGATACATTGGCCCTTGGGTATTGTACATTTTGGTTGTTGACCTTATGTGACCTTAAAATGGTCAGAATTATAAAATTGCTTGGTGTATCCACATATTTTGATCGATTTTTTCATGACACTGGTAGTTACAGATAATACCCTTGGGTAGTGTCCCACCTGGTTTGGTGACCTCATTTAACCTTTGTGACCTTATGTGTCCTTCGTGACCTTTGTGACCCCTCTTTGAACCTTTGTGACCTCATGTGACCTTAAATTGCAGAATTAATACACTGCTTGGTGGGATCCCACAAATGTTGATCATTTCTTTGACACTTAGATAAAATGGCCTCTTAGAGTTCCCACATGTTGGTGACCTCATGTATCCATGGTCACAACACCTTGTGTGACCTTTAAAATGGTCAGAATTAACATTGCTTGGTGTATCCACATATTCGATAGATTTTCATGACTCTTAGCTACATTCGCGCCTTGGTAGTGGTCCGCACATGTTGGTGACGCGGTCATTGACCTTTGTGGACCTCATTTGACCTTTGTGTCCTCAGTGACCTTAAATTGGACAAAATTATAAAATTGCTTGGTGGGATCCACCACTGGTGGATCGCTTTTCCTTGCCACTTTGAGATAAAATGGCCCGTAACAAGAGTCCCAGCATGTTGGTGACCTCATGTGACCCCAGTCACAACCTCGTTTTGTTAACTGCATAAGGGGGGTTCCTAGTGACCCATTTTTTGTTTTTCAGCAGCCGGCTATTTTTTAACGCGCAATTATTTGGTTTGTATATTTTTTGTATTCGTCTAACTTTTTGTTTCGCGCTTACCATGGTGCAAAAAAAAACTTCAATCCTGCGTCGTTTTTTTGCGTTAATTAGCATGGGTCCCTAGGAGCCCCATGCACTAACGGAAAGTGCCCCCATGACAAAAATGAAAAATCTTATCAGAGTTACTGTGAATTCTGATTTTTCATAATGCATCCACTAGTGACAATAAACCAAGTAAATAATTAAAACAATCTTTTCACAGATAGTAGGCCAATGGGCAGAATCTTTTATATATAACCTCATGTTATCGCGGTTTCGCTGTAGAAACCTATGGTAAATTAATCAAGTACCCCTAAAAATATAAAATGGCATGAGACACTTATGTTTTGTGTTAATATGTTAATATAGTTCATTCTTCCTATTAAAGCATCAACAACACAATGTCTATTAAGGCAATGCCGTTATAAATGCAGAAACAAATTAGTGGTCTTTTTCACACATTTTGAACGCAAAATTAAAATCATGTTTTTGCCCTCTAATTTTCCTACTGAACCACTTTCTCAGTTTTATTCTTTATTGTTGTGTCTTTTGAATCCTTCCAACATGTGGTGGATTTCATCTAACAATTCTTTAGGAAAGTGGTTAATTAAGGGGGGGGGGGGTCCAAGTTGTTTTATTAAGGGGGGGGGGGGGGGGGGGGGGGGGGGGTCCCTAGTAACCCCCCCCGCTCCCCCGTTATGCACTACGAATGCAAACCCCTTAGCCTTTAAGTGTTAAAATTGGTCAGAATTATAACATTTGCTTGGTGTATCCACAGGATTCGATTGATTTTCATGACACTCATATAGCATGGTCCTTGGCCGGGTAATGTCCCACCATGGAATGTTGACATATATCCTATATTCTTGCCTTTAATAATCTTAACCCTTACCATGATCTCTTTTATTTCAAAGGCCTAATTGGCACCTATGGGCACATAATTACAATAGGCCTACCCTTTGCAACACCTCCGTTACAAACATTACACAGCCTTTTCTTACTCACATGGTACAACTATACGGCCGCCTACCCCATGCTAACACCCTATAAAACCGCGGCAAGCTATGACACGTCAACACACTGGTCTAGGCGAGGCCCTCAAGATAGGGCTTACAAGTACACATTAGTAGGGTCATAATCATAATAATAGCAGAGATTTTATATAGCGCCCCTTAGGCGTTGCCTCTAAGTCGCTTTCACAATGGTCCGCTGATCACTTGTGGCCCAACCATACCACATAAACCATTTAGCATCATTTTCAAGGGATGCAGCAAATCGGGATCAGCGCTTTCCCTTATCACAACATACATCGAGATAACCATCGCAACCGGGATCAGCTTCCCAATATCGCAGGGGTAACCGAGACCACCACGGTTAATTTTCTTGTCCAGGGACATTACAAGACAGCTGACTCTACATGGGCCTCGAACGCATGCCTATACACTGGAAGTGACATACAACTGGAGTCGAGCGTTACCTGATGAGCTTAATCTTTCCGCTTACAGTGATGTGGCTATACAGTGATGTCTCTACTCTGCTGTACCTATACCCCAATGGCTACCTTGTTATTTGCCCACCGTGGAGAGAAGTTGCAATGTTGTGTAAGACATTACCCGAGTAGACGACACAGCTACCACGGCTACTTCACGTTACCATGACGCCCATTTTTGAGAGTGATGAAAATTTGACCTAATTTCATAAGATTGAAGAGTGGGTCGCTATACACTTTTCCTCTTTTTAGCATTTTTTGAATGTTTTTTTAGGAAAACCTGAAATTCAAATCGGGCATCAGAAAAAACACTATCCCTCCCCTCCCCGCACATGTACAAAAAGCAATCTGATCAAAATAATCTATAAAAAAATGGCCAAAATACACAGAATCCTAACCTGTGAGTGGATGTCACTGGGTATGTAATCCATGTCCTACTCTGTGGTAGCTGTTGGGTAACTACTATGAAGATATGGCTGGTGGTAGAAAATGTCGATCAAATAATTATTTAACTACGTTCAGCTTCTTAGAGAGGTCCGTAAACTGATCACTGATAGTCCCTCGTCATGTTTGAGCGACATTAGCTTTAAAATAGAGCTTTAATAGGCCACTGCATCATTGATGCTCTGGTTTCGTGGATGTGCTGAGTAGCCAAACTTTGGTATATTGTAGGATGGGATACCACCTACTCACCATGTAATTCATTCCCCAGGATCCTCCCCTGGGCTGTCAGGGGGTAGGGGAAAAAGTCAATATTGCACAGAAAAATGTCACATTGTGTATACAATTTATCTGAGTTTTCTGTTCTGTAAGGGCTCTATGATGTAACTTGGTGGAAAGAAGCAGGTTGATGAGTTCTCAACTGATTAGAGTTTGGGTGTAAAAATATGCTACTTAAGTATCTCATTTGCGTAATTTTATGAAGTTTTCCGCCGGCAAGCCCTGGTGAACAAGTTTTCTGGAAGTTCTTACTTCGGTGTATAATGATGTAACTTGGTGGAAGGAAGTGGGCGAGAACGTCCACCTGATTAGATTTTGGGGGCGAATTTTTTTTAGTTTCTAGTTTTACATGTGGGTCAGTTCTTTTTGGGTTGCCCGCCTGTTTACATTTCTTGGAAATGTGAAAATATGTAAAATTCAATGTTTCGCCGCTTTCCTCCCTACCCCGTAGGGCCCAAATTTAAAAATGTGGAGCACAATGATTTTTTTTCAAAAATGTGTTGCCACAATTGAGTAATTATCAATTTTACTAAATTTAGTGAATGTTTCAGGGATTTGTGCATGCTGGAATTTTTCAGATTTCTTGAGTTCATTTTCTTGAGTAACCATTATTTTGGCGAGCATAGTGATTGCCAAATTAAGGGTGGACGGGTGGCTTTTAGTTGTAATTTAGTGATCGCGATATTCGGCGGGCACATATTTTACGCATCGCGTAAATACGAGTTCGCCTTTGTTTTATTTATATCTTGGAAATGGATTTGAGGGCCAAAATTTCAGGCTACAATGAGAAAAATCCGCCCTTTCATCTAGTATCAAAATCGATACTACTTCCAGGTAAATCAAAGGGGGTACCAAAGACGATCGGAACACGCTCCTTTAACTTACTACATGTATATTTTTATTTTTTTATACCTGATTTCCAGAAAATATTGGCACTGTTTTTTGGAATAATGACAAAAACAAGCCATAGTGGGAATTGCTTGGATTCTACTAACCCCAATACGTGGGTGTTTTGAATCAATCCCACAATCATTTCAGTGTCCCTATACTGTACTGTGCTGTAATTGTAAACAAATCACTCTTTAAAGTGTCAAGATTTGTTAAGAACCACAAGACATATCATGATCATGCAAAAAATCCCTAATAGTACCTGGGTGTGTTTTTGGGCTGAAAAATGTAATTATAAAACTAAAAGTCGGGGTTTATATGTGTTAAGAAATTGAACTGCATTTGCAAGACCTTTTATTGTGGGATAAACACTCAATACACCCTCTTGATCTGGGGATACAGCTGCAAATTTTTATTGGATGTGGCCACTTTGTGGCTGTATTCTCACTTTTAAGAATACAGCTTCCAAGTGGACAACACTAAGTATATCCTCATATTTTGTGAGGCTTGGTCAAGCTGCCAGAACTACTGCACAAGATCTAAACATCTAAAAGGGGCACCATCCCCACTATCCTCAGCCTTCGAGTCGACCCCACCTTTCGCACCAAATCAAACCTACTTAAATTTTTGTCACCATTGGAAAGCTTGTATTTTCCTCATCTCGCCTGCAAAATATTTTTCCTGATTTCTTTCCCGTTATGATGCTACAGGTAGAATATGGTTTTTTACAGTATACGCCGAAAATTTTGTTTGTCATGTCAGTACTCTATGGGCTATAGTCATACACCAATACTGCTCCCATTAAAAAGATATCAAAGTCAAATGAAATTTTGGAATTAACGTATTTATGTGATGGCCCATCCGATGAAACAGACACTTTTTCAGCTAACTATTTTTCAAAGCTACTTTTTAGTGCAGTGATGGAGAGTTCATATTGTGTAATCTTAAAAATACATGGAGACAGGGATGTAACATTTAGGTAACAATGAGTCCAATTCAAAGGTCATTAAGGGAAGGGATCATTTAGGGTCAGTATATTGCTCCAGTACATATTCTTTTTACCACAAATCGGACAACCTATTCGGGACTGCAGTCCCAATTTCTGTGTTTCCTGGGCTTAGCATGCAAGCACATAAGGGAATCACTTTGTCCACCACTGATGTCTGTGTGTATGTTGATGATGTTGTCTGGTTGTTGTCCATTGTGAAAAAAGGGTTAACATTTTTGCTGTAATAATCACATACTTTGATGGCTTTTAACCAAACTTGATCATAGTGCAACATGGGCTCCGTCATTTTTTGATTAGGTCAAAGGTCACATACCTCAGGTCAAAGGTTATGTGAGGTCATTGTAAAAGGTTGAAAATGTAAAACGACCTCAATTGAAAAGTTGAAGTTCAATGGGACCAAACTTGGTTTATTGGAATGGATATTGCATGGAAACCCTTATTTGCTTACGAGGTCAAAGGTCACTACATGGTCAAAGGTTCACATATCAACGTCAAAAGGTCTTGGGCTTACATTCCACAACGTGAACGGCATGTGACACTAGCGGTCCGAGGTTTCCATTCTTTGTGATTCACCTGACTGCGGAGAGCCAATGGTTTTGACCACCATCCAAATCGATGTGCTCCATATATTTTTATAAACCACATAGTTTTTTACCCGGGTTCCTCCCTCCCCATCACTGTTTTGGCTTGAAGCAGTCAGGTGTAAGTGTGGGAAAATCCCTCCCTCCCACCCAGTGATTGTTTTCTCGTTTACTGGCTTTGGGGGATGGACTTTTCCCAGACCTTTGTACACATGCAAGGGTCGGGGCATATTCAGGAGTAGTCGACTTGGGTATGTAGTGACTGGCATGATTACACAGTGTTTCCTCCTTAGGCTGCCAGGGCAAAGGGCGCGTGTGTGTGTGAGTGGGTTTTGGGCTGGAACCCTTCATCATCCGCTTATAATGGTATCAGCCCATTCCTTGCAGGGGTTGGCTCATATAAAGTGAACCTCACGGAAGTTGAACTCAGAACCCGGCCTAGGTGGAGTGAGTGAGTGAGTGAGTGAGTGGTTTTAAAACAGTCTAAAATGATATTGTGAGCGTAAAAAAATATGAAAAACAAAATACTCCCGCAATTATTGTGTTTGTTGAGTGCACCTACCCCCTCAGAGACATACACACTATTGCAGTGACCCATACTCCCATAATGCATTACTATACTAATAGTCACACTCCCACGATGCATCGCTACACATTTTTTCTACCCCCACAATGCACAACCACGAATACCCCCACAATGTAGCTGTTGTCGGTATATGTGTGTGTGTGTGGTTTGTTTTTGGTAGTCGTGTAGTAACATTCAGGTGGTCAAATAATGCTAAGTTCCGTCAGACATGTATTGACATTGGGTAGTAGGCTAGTGCCTCATGTGATATGGGAAACAAACCATAGATATATGTTTCTGTATTGCATGAACAAGGGGATAACTAATATTATCACATATTATATCAGGCAGTGGCGTAGCTAGGATTTTCATATTGGGGGGGGGGACCACGTGTCGCATCTCAACCGACAGAAAATGGGTAGGGTCCAGGGGCCCGCCTTAGGGCCCCTGTTGGGGTCCAGGGGCGAAGCCCCGGTGGGGGTCGAGGGGGCAAAGCCCCCTGAAAATTGGGTTTTATATGCTTTAAATGTCTTCTGAGGGCTAATTTTTGTACGATTTTGTAAAATTTACTTGTCGCACGCTGTCCATTGAACTTTAAACCTATACTTTGCCGACAATCCGGCCTGCAAGTGCCATGACCTGAATTTTTCAAGTGAACCGACGGGCTCATCTCAACCGACGAAATCAATTATTGGGGGGGCCGCGGCCCCCCCTGCCCCCCCTCTGGCTACGCCACTGATATCAGGACACCCCCTCCTCCTTTAACAAAAATGGCTATAGTTATAGCCTGTGCCATTTTTTGGAATTTGAGAACTGTGAGAATGTAGAAAAAAATCTTTTACACAGGAGGAAGCAATATAATGATGCTTTTATAACTGGTATCATTCACGATAAAACCATTAAAGGAGAACCGTACAACAAGTGATATTATACAATATACTCTATAAAATAATTATTGACCACATATCGAGTGGTTTCATCGCAAAACGAAATTACATTAACCATAACAATAAATTAAAACAATCTAGTTTGACCATGCGCTATTTAAAAATCGTGTGTTATGCGATACCGCCGGCACGTTTGCGTCATACATGCCATAGGAATTACACATTATGAAAGCGCCATGTGTGAAGATGTATGACGCTACTGTGCCGTCTGTATCGCATAACACGTATGCATATCCCATATACACTAGCGCGAATTTCAAATAGCGCGTGGTCAGACAAAATGTTCTAATTCATTTTTATGGTTAGTATAGTTTCGTTTTTCATGAAACCACTCGATATGTGTTCAGTAATTATTTTATAGCGTATATTATAATAGGTTATTCTTAGTACAGGTTCTCCTTTAAGAGTATTAATTATGGATTTTAGTACCAGCAACAATAAATTGGGCATTTAGACTTTTTTTTATTGAATTCAATCTAAATTAAACAAGAAAAACACTAAAGTTCAAAAAGCCATCAGTTGAAATGCACAACACTGCCCACGGATGATATTCACAGAGGGAGTCTAACTTTAAAACTAGGTTTAAATCAGGCTTAGTCCTTCACGAATGGACCTTTTTCCCTTTCAACATACCATGAAAGGTAAATGTAAAGGGCGAGAAAATTCCTCATAGATGGACCGTTTCGGCCCATGATCCATGAGGAATTTCTTCACCTGTTACAGTGCATTTTCAGACATTGTTGAAAGCAAAAAGTCCATCCATGAAGGACTAAGTTTGGTTTAAACCTGCGTCTAAAGTTATAGACTCCATTGAGAATACTAGCTCTGAAAGGGTGACTAACTTTAGTCCCGGGTTTAAACCAGGGTTAGTCCTACATGAGTGGACCTTTTTTCCTTTCAAAATACTGTGAAAGTTAAATGTAACGAGTGAGAAAATTCCTCATGGATGGGCTGTTCCGGCCCATCCATGAGAAATATTCTCACCCGTTACAGCACATTTTTAGAGTATGTTGAAAGGAAAAAAAGTCCACTCTTGCAGGACTACCCCTGGTTTAATCCCATGTCTAAAGTTAGACTCCCTTGCAGAATACCAGCCATGTTTAGCTCCTGTGTCAAAGAATTGAAATTTTCAACCTTGTCATTCTTAAAATAAACCCCCCCCCCCAAAAAAAAAAAGCTTCAAAATTAATTTTTAAATGGGGGTCCATACAAAACATTGCATGATTAGGAGCATTTGAAGCCCTGTCTCATGTAGGAATATGTTTTAAAGGTGCAACGACAGATTTCAAGGGGCATCCATAATTGTATCATATTTTAATGATTTCAAATAAATTGTATTTTCTTGTATTTGGCCACAGAAATGTCTTAAAAGTGAAAACAAAGGTGATTTTAGTTTGCTTAAATATTTCAATATAAAACATAGACTGAATTTTGTATTTGCTTGCCCTAATTTACAAATTAGAAATTCACAATTTCTGTAAAAAAAATATTCCTAAGGCGATGAAAAAAAAACACCCTGTTTTACAGGCGAGCAGACCTTTCAAGTAGGGCTGGTCGGTCGGGCGATTTTTTTTTTCTTTTCTGAAGGTCAAAATTGGCGTAAAATAGTCCCAAAATCCGAAAAATTGGATAAAAAATTAAAGATTTTGTACAAACAAATTTTCTGAAAAAAATCAGCCAAAATTGATAAATTTGGGCGAAAATCTGCAAAACTTAAAAATCAGGGTTGGGGGGGGGGTAATCCTTTCAGATGGAGATGTTTTTATGGAAAGCTTTTCATCAGTGTAAAACCAGGACTTTTAATTTTTTTAGTGATACCTGAAATGTGAAATCTCACATTGCACCTTTGAGTAAGTGCTCTGCTTAGTTTTCATAAAACTAATCAAAAATCAGCTCAAAACCACTCTATCATACGTCTTAATGCATGCTAATTTAGCTAATTTGCACAGTTCAGGTTACTTTCCACCAATCCACTCATGCACTTCAAATCAATGTTGCACCCTATTACTGTGCAATGAGTGATCATATCCCATGATGAGTACTGATGATATATATAGTAAATTGTGTTTGATTTGGGTGTATTAGTGAGTATTAAAATGAACTCATTTGCATCATTCAGGGAAAATGTTCACAATTTCTCTCACTCTAATTATGACAAATGCATTTTCAATTTATTTTGTGATAGTCCATGATACAGGGGTGTGAAATTTCCTCTTTTAAGAGGACTTCCTCTTTTTTGAAATTTTGTTAGTGCCAAAATTTTAGCTTTTTCTTTGATTTTCAGCCTGTTTTTGGCATTTTTACTTTTTCCTCTTTTTTTTGTCCATGGCCTCTCACACCCTTGATGGTAATTGTTTATACTGTATACTTTAAGCCAAGAGAAGATATCAGTAACTTCCCACAATGCATTGCTTCCAATGGAGGTTTTTGTACAGGTACTGATGTGAATCGTTAGAGTTGAAACATGGCTAAATTAACAGTATTGATCACAAACTTGCATTTTAAGAATGGTTCATCTCTAACGATTCACTTGACTACCTGTACAACAATCTCCATGGAAGCAATGCATTGTGGGAAGCTACTGATATCTTCTCTTCTTTAAGCCTATGATTTTGTTCATATTATCAAAGGTCCATGGCCCGATCGCTAATAGCATCATCCCCAGGGAACCCAAATTTTACCGGAAGTGGTCAAAATTTTGGTATCAGAAGAAAGCTACTATTTTTCTCATTTACCCTGTGAAATCTTAGGGCTAAAGGATGTTTAGTTTGGAAGTTATGAGCGAAAGTATGCCCCATTTTGGTCGACCAATATTAATTTTACACAGCAATCTATGGGGCTTACAAAATCACGTTTTTAGGTCTCACATGAAAACGGATTGAAATATCAGTGCAAAAATTTACAGATGGAGTTTTGGGGTGAAGTCCATTCTATCAAGATGAAAACTTCATCTACTTAAATCGGGCCATCCCCTTTAATTTGAATTGATGAGTTCATTTGCATAATGTATCATTAATCCACTTGGATACTTTGGTGCAATTTCTTATCCTTACTAACTTGTTGAGGCCTTTCATGTACGGATTTGCAAAGCTGATGTAGTTGTAGTCTAGGCCATGTTAGTTAAATGCACTGCAATTATATCATTCCGTGTTTGTGATGTAATTATACTACCTATCACTGATGGTAAAGAAGGAAAATGCAAAATGAAAATTAACCCCCTGAGGTCTACCGGCCGATTTTATTGGTTCTACATTGGGTTTTATGATGTTTAACCAATCGCGACATGTAAGAACACATTGAAAATTTGTACAAATATATAGAAGTCTACTTTGATTGGTTACTCAGGTCAGTTAATATGAATCTTTAAAAAAAATCTATAGGAGGGGGAACAGAGATACGTACAGAAAAGTGTTGAGACCTACAGGGGGTTAAAGTAGGAAAAATCTTTGTCATCCACAACAGTGGTGATTATTTGCCCATGCGCGTCAATTCCTCAATGATTGAGATGCCTGTGATTTGAAATAACTTATTCTTTAGTACAAAAACATTGGTAAGTACCTCGATTTCATGAAATTGCATTATTACAAACTCCGTTCCTTTGGGGAATAATTGTATTTGCACATTGAACCAATAAAAAAAATATTCTGATGTCAAAAAGGTAATTTAGGGGCACAAAATATGGGCAATGCACAAAGAAAAGCTGTGTATGATTATTACTGAAAATAGGGTATTTCAGCAGTATTTTTTGGCGAGGGTAGCCCTACGTGCTACCCGCTCTATTCGTTTTGGGTTTTTGACCTACTTTTCAATACGATGTTGAAGAAAATATTCGTGTTGTTTATTCCTCTAAAATCTACATGTTTAATAGTTTATGAAATGTTGTGCAATTTTTACGTCATATGGATATGTGCTCAATAAATACGCCCAGCGAAAACATGAACGTACATTTATTATCTACCAAAAAGATTATTAATGTTTCAGATTAGAAATACAAAGCGATCACCCTTCCACACATCTCCGGTCGTGAGCGGTGAGGAATAAAAACACGACGGGTAACACTAAATCAAAACATGAATATAGAGGGCGTACAGGGCACCAGGGGAGTGCGGCCAATAAATCCCAAATCTTTATACTCGCCATTGGCTTAACATGTAAAAACGAATATTGACGAAAATTTATGAATTATATATTTTGTCAGGATTTTTTTTTGAAATTTTTACAGTGATTTGCTTGTTAACATCGTCTTTAAAATCGTTATGAGTGCATTGAATTAACGGAGGCTTAAAGGGGAAGGCCCGTATAAGGATAAGTTTCATCTTGATAGATCGGACCCTTCATCCAAAAACTCCCCATCTGTAAAGTTTCGCACCATATTTCATTCCATTTGGCCTGTGAGAGCTAAAACGTGATTTTTTAAGTGACCTTTACCTAGAGCGTATGACCTTTGATCCTACTTTTTTTAGTAGTATAGAGTAGATTGCCATTGCACCCTTTTATAAATGGATATTTAAACGACATTCAATACGGTGGAATGACAGGTAAGAGGTCATGAAGTAACGAATGTTCTAAGTTTGTATATAATGAAAAGAGTGCAATGGCGGTGGATGACATTTTTTAAAAACCTTTTGAAAATTTAGGTCTTTGGGTGACATAAGTAAATTTAAGAAAATAAATGAAGTCATTGGGTGACAATTTGCCTGAACGTGGAGCTTTACTTTTTGGGAAGGGCTTTAATAATATTTAAAACAAAATTTTTATTGATCACGTTGGTACCTGTGCCGAATCCTGTAAAATACTTTACGTCAGTCGGCATACAAAATATCAGGAATTGCTTCATCCAGTTCTGTTGGCGAGTACAAGTGAATGAGTTCGGTAAGGTATAATGGAGCAGAGTCAGTGATGCATTTGTAAACCAGAGTCAAGAGTTTAAATGTGATACGATTTTGAACTGTGAGCCAGTGGAGATCATTGATGAGAGGGGTGACATGGTCATACTTTGAAGCACGGAAGATGAGTTTGGCAGCTCGGTTTTGAATTCGCTGGAGGCGATTACAGTCTTTAACCGATAATCTGAAAAGCAGCGAGTTAGCGTAGTCAAGCCGGAATGTGATTAAGGCACGAACAGCAGCATGACAAGTGTTCTGGTCTATGTACATCCTGATACGAGAGAGATTGCGAATGTGGAAATTGACATATTGAAGTGACTTGATCTGACATCGTCATGGTTGAATCAAAGTTCACACCAAGGTTCTTGATTGTGGCGGATGACAAAATGTGTTCATTTCCAACTTGCAGAGAAACATCGGAGAGAAGATGTTGATATCCTTTCGTTGCACAAACAATGAACTCGGTTTTATTTTCATTGAGTTGGAGCATGTTGTATGACATCCAGTGCTTTATGTCCATGATGCAGGAGGACAAGATAGATAATGCTTGATTTCTGGGATCAACAGTGATGTATAATTGTGAATCATCAGCATAGAAATGGAACTTGATGCGGGGGTAACGCTCAATGATTTTAGCAAGAGGTTGCGTGTAAAAAGAGAACATTTGTGGACCTACGACAGAGCCTTGAGGAAGGCCGAATTCCAACCTTTGCAGGTCAGATAGCTCACTTGCAACCTTAACTCTACTTGTGCGACCAACTAAATACGATTCAAAAAAATCATACACCTGACCAGAGATACCAAATACATCACGGAGACGAGTAAGCAACGTAGAATAATCAATGGTGTCGAATGCTGCCGACAGGTCCAGTAACACCAAGAAGACGGCCCGCCGATTGTCAAAAGTATTCAAAATATCACTCTTAACACGTAGCAGGGCCGTCTCCGTGCTGTGGCCAGACCTGTAAGCAGACTGAAATTTCTGACTTACGTTACTAGTACAAACATGATCATTGACACGATCAAGAGCAATTTTCTCAATGAGTTTCGACAAAAACGGAACATTAGACACAGGTCTATAGTTTTTATAATCATTCTTGTCCAGGCTGGGCTTCTTCAAAATGGGGGTCACAATTGCATCTTTAATAGTTGAAGGAAATGACCCAGAAGCAAGTGAGGTATTGACAATGGAAGTCAAAACTGGGAGGAAGGTATTGATGTTTTCTTTTAAGAGCCAAGTAGGAACGGGGTCTAAATCACAAGATTTGTTTGGAGAGGCTCCAACCAACCTACGGATCTCGTCCTCATCAGTGGGAGAGAAACTGGACAACTGAGATATGCAAGAAGCGTCGTTGTGGCATTGGCCTAAAGGCTCAGCCTGGAAAGCATGATTTGTGTTGGTTGATGTTATATTTTGCCTGATTTTGACAATCTTATCATTAAAGAATATGCTGAAGTTATTACTAAGCTCATGCATTGATTGTCCTGAGGGCAGAGATGTGGCTCCCTTATTCAAGAGTGTGCTTATTGTCTTAAAAACTGTCTTAATATCAGCAGAAGATAATTTCTTATTGTAGTACAGTGATTTTTCTGACCATATAAGCTTGTCAAGAGAATGAACTTGATCAAGATATGCCTGACGATCATTGGAGTCATGTGTTTTTTGCCACCTTCTTTCGAGTTTTCTTCGCTCGCGCCTAGCAAGGTGGACATCCGTGCTATACCATGGAGGATGTGGTTTGAAAGTATGTGTCCGTGTTGTAACAGGGCAATGAGTGTTAAGGACATTAAGAATGCTTTGATTGTAAACCTTAACTTGATGACTAGCACTACCATCAAAAGGAAAAGTTTCAAAAGCCTTTATAAGATCACCATTAAAAGCTTCACTATCCATATTGCGATAGTTACGAATATTACGATTCCGAATATGTTCAGTCTTTTGGGAAGCCATTGCCAAACCTAAGACTGGGCTTGTTAGTACTCAATTGAATGCATTTTTCATGCTGATTCCGAATATGGTCAGTCTTTTGGGAAGACATCACCAAACCTAAGACTAGGCTTGTTAGTACTCAATTGAATGCATTTTTCATGCTGATTCCGAATATGGTCAGTCTTTTGGGAAGACATCACCAAACCTAAGACTAGGCTTGTTAGTACTCAATTGAATGCATTTTTCATGCTGATTCCGAATATGGTCAGTTATTTGGGAAGCCATTGCCAAACCTGAGACTAGGCTTGTTAGTACTCAATTAAATGCAGGTCATGAAAATGCCCCCAAATTTTGATTTTTTTGGGGAAAATTTGAAAGCTAAAAGGAACTCAAGCAGGAACCCAAAGGGTTAACATTTTCTCTTGCAGGAAAATTGAAGCGTTTTACAGAACATCTCCATTGCTGCTCGATGCAATGTACACACTGTACTGCACTTGAATCTCAAAGCAAATAATGACCACTGAATTCAGATTCAATCAATGATGGCACAATGACATTATTACTTCTGTCATAGATGAACACATAACACCAATAGTGCGAAACCTTGAGCGTCATCAAACCAAGGTCAAATTAAATCTACCGTAGCATTAATTACATTTCTCTTGTGAGTGCTTCCTCCTGAATCATTGTTAGAGAAAAAACACATTTTTCTCCCATATATGGGGAAATAACCTGTGTGAAATTGATTAAATATAATTACACGGGTTACTAATTGCATTGCAATCAGGTCTTAATTGTATGGATTTTCCATGCATGGCCCAGTGTGTGTGTAATCAATTGTGGTTTGATATCATGCACCTAATTTCATCATGTATGCAGGCCGATTAATGTGACTTTGACGAGATGCGTCAGTAAGCGATGGTGTCGAATTAGCCCGAGAATCCTGCAGTTAATCTCCCCGCAAACTAAACTATTAGAGAAATAGTAATTTTATATAATTAAGACAAAATTAAATTTGATATAATTTGGGCTCTACTTTGGTTTGCAACATGGACACGATGTTTCTCTGATTTTGGTCATTTTATTTCAAGATTGTTTCCCTATGAGAAGCTAATATCTTTTGAGGAAATGGCACAAGACAGTTAAAATTGGAATTTTTGTGGGCTGTCAGCATAGCTGGCAGGACCACTTTGCTTTCCATTGTGTGTGTGTGTGTATGTCACTAAAATTTTGAGTATGTATGTGTGTGTGTGTACATGTATGTTTGTGTGTCACTAAAATGTTAATTTTTTTATGCAGTGGCCCGCAGCTTGTATTCTTTGAATATAATGAGCGTAAAAGCTGAGAACCACAAAGTTCTAGTTTTATTCAAGTTTAAATTGTATTTGTTGAGATACAGTATAAAGGGGAAATTGGAACACTTCCATACTTGAAGCAACAACTCAAAATTTGCTAGATGGCCCCCTGTTAAAATCGGGGATGTGATATAAATTTCACACACGCACACAACACACAAACACACACGAATGCACATATGCATGCATGCAGCACGCACACATGCACACTTGCAGTACGCATGCACACACACACACACACATAAACACATGTGCACACGCACACACACATGCTCACACACACACACCCCCCACACACACACATGCTCACACACACACACAGTGGCGTAACCAGACCTTTGCAAATGGGGGGGCTGAAGGGGTGCCAAGGCTTTTTTTGAGGGGGAAAATTTGGGTCCTTCTCCATAGACACTGTACAAAAAGTCAGTTCATTTGGGGGGGGCTGAAGGGGGGGCAAGGGTTTTTTTTTTTTTTTTTTTTTTTTTTTTTTTTCCCCCTGCCCCTCTGGTTACGCCACTGCACACACACATGCTCACACACTCTATCCCTCTCACACTTGGGAGGAGAGGGGTACCCAAGTTTGGTTAACAAGGTAAGGACTTGCCTCTAAAATATGAAAAGTGGATCACTGGAGCAATTTCCCAAGAAAAGTGGCAGACAAATGACTAGGAAATCCATTCTAAGTTGTACATGTAAAAAAAGGTAAAGGGTAAAGGGGGACGGACCTGTGTACACAGGAACGGAGTGCCCATCTCTCTTTCGAAGCGATTGGGCCAGACTCCACCATATAATGTTGCTGTAGTGGGGTCACCACACCTCATCTACAGCGAGTCTGTTACCTTCCCAGCATTGAATAATGCCGGTACCCATTTATACACCTGGGTAGAGAGGAGTAATTGAGGTAAAGCGCCTTACTCAAGGTCGAAACACATTGACCACAGCCGGGTTCGAACCCACAAACTTTGGCGTGCGGGCCGAACGCTGATCCACTGGACCACATGTGCCCTCCATGTACATCAAAACCAATTCAGTCAGGCACTCAACTCATTTCATTATCCATCTTGCTATTTAGTCATGATTGGCCCTTAAAAAGTGTAGCATAAGATGAGAAAAAAATCACCAGTCAGCTTATATTACAAGGAGGCTAAGATTTGATGGGACTCATACAGGTTGTGCATATTATACATTTTACATAAAACTAATTTTCAATTCACTATTTTGATAAGTTATTTGTAACAGTCAACTCCTAAATGTCAGTCATAACAAGATAAGAACTTATTATGACATGGAAAGGGGCTTTTGAAAATGTTTGAAACCATTCACCCCAATGATGTAGGTTTCATTGAGAAAAAAATAGCATCAACACATTGTTGATTTTAAAACATGAATAGCTTAACTATTGTTCCTGACAATGTGTGTGAAATAATGAAACTTAGGACTAAAATGTCGTTCGTACTTGTCACTCATCTACATTGCGTTATTTGCATTGGGAGAACTACGGTCCTCTATCTCAAAATACTGCATGCAGTACCGCATTAAGTCTAAGGCCGTTCATACTTCGACTGCATCTCTTACGTTGCCGTGAGTTGCTTTGGCTGAACTGCAGTCTCTACCCAAAATACTGCATTGTGGTACCGCATTAAGTTAAGGTCCGTTTATACTTCACTGCATCTACATTGCGGTGATTTGAGTTGGCTTAACTGCAGTCTCTACCCAAAATATTGCATTGCAGTACCGTATTAAGTTAAGGTCCATTCATACTTCACGGCATCTACATTGCGGTAAGTTGCGTTGGTAGAACTGTTGTCGCTACCCAAAATACTGCATTGCAGTACCGCTTTAAGTTAAGGTCAGTTCATACTTTACTGCATATACATTGCGGTGTGTTGCGTTGGCCGAAATAGTGCTGGGACGTGTACACGTTTAAACGTGTGCATGAACGGAAGGGTCACTGCACGTTTAGAAAATTCACTACACTTTTACACGTCAGTAAAAAATACTAACTTTTTTCAGTATTATTGTAAAATACTGCATCATGCGACCATGGTATCGCAATAAAGTTAAAATTAATTTTTACTGGATTTGAATTGGCTTGCATTGAGTTGTAGCAGCAAGTGATTGTATATCAACAATGCAATGCAATGCAGAGTGCAGCGAGGTACATGTATGAACGGACCTACTTTCTATGTTGTGACACTTGAAAGATAGCTCCTATTTCAAAATTTATTGGCTCTTCCCCTTCTCCTAAACTGGCTACTCCATTGATGGCACATCTTATAGGTCTAAACCTCAAACTATGCGCACTATTGACATGGGACATGCTGAAGTCTAAAGAGGACATAATTAACTACAAAATGACACCATGCTTCTGGAAAGCAAGATTGAAGTATGATGAAAGCAGTTTCATGTTACGGTGCTTCTGTTTTTGATGGACCTTGTGACAATAATGCAATAATGAATTTTTATGTGACTGACACAGAGCTGGATTTCTGAAAATTTTCAAGTATTAAAGGGCCATGGCCCAATCACAAATAGTCTCATCCCCAGAACCCCAGATTTTACCGGAAGTGGTCAAAATTTAGGTGTCCAAAGAAAGCTACTATTTTTCTCATTTACTACCCTGTGAATCTTAGGGCTAAAAGATGTGTGGTTTGGATTTTATGAGCAGAAATGTGAACCATTTTGGTCAACCAATATTAATTTTACACTTAATCTATGCATGGGGCTTGTACAAAATCACCTTTTTAGCTCTCACATCCGAACAGATTGAAATATTGGCGTAAAATATACGAATGTTTTTTTTTGTTTGTCAAAATCAAGATGAAAATGGGATATGACTGAATTGGGCCAACCCCTGTAGCTGTAAATTTTGTCATTTTCTTGATTTTTGCCACCTTTTGAAATATGCTTCTTTAGAAGTTTTGAGGAAACAAGCCAGTTAGACCAGTTCCTGCTTGCTGTAAAGACCAGCATTTGGAGAACTCCTGTCTACAGGGCTTCTGTGATCCTATGCATACTAAGAGTGTGTGGCATTTAGCCTGATGTGTAAGGGGTGAAAGCTGTAGGGCAAGTTAACAGTGCATGTAGTAGTATTTTTATATATATTGCTTCTAGCTTGCATCATTGATTACTACTTCAGTAACGTGTCATCACCAATTTTAATTAAAGGCAGTTCTTTAATCCCAAATGATATCAGTGACCTTTGTGGATACTTTTAAAGATATGATAATTAAATTGATCCACTTTTCCAACCTCATAATATAATCAAATTATAATGTGTGGTATGGGACTACATGTAGCCTGTTTAAGATCATTCTTGAAAAGATTTTTGATCAACTAATCAGCAATCAAGATTCTGTTCTACATTAAATTTCTTCTAAGGACATAATTTATGGTATATTATAAAATATAGGTCTTGTACGGTGCACAACACACTCTTATAGTGAACAATTTACACCCAATATGAAAAAAAAGACAGTGCAGAACACCGTCTCATATAGTGAATAATTACAATCAATATGAATAAAATCAATTATTGAACATGACTAATTATTTACTTCTCAGACGTGGTCAGCCGTAATTGAGAGTGGGAAGCTAAAGATAAAAATAAACCGAGTGACCTGAGGGGAGTACAAATTGTGTGCTCCACTCAGTTGTAATTTACCCATTACAAATATCAGCATTCATAGTTCCTGGAGGCTGTTACTAGTAAATACAAGGGCAAATAGCTAGTAGTGCTCATTTGGTTATTCCGATCGAAAAATGTACTTTTACTTATGTACGATCTCCCCATGGTTATATGTGGGATTTGTAAGAACCGAACTGTAGTAGCTGTATCGAATCCCAATCAGCTATATTGTATGAACATGAGTGAGGTACATTAGGGACAGTGTCGATCAATGCTCACTTTTGCTGAGTTACTATAAAATAAAATAGAGGATAAGTTAACCAATCCCACAATGCAATTGTCATTGTTTTGAGATCACATGACCACATTTACCATCTACTTGTTATTGGATTCAAAAGAAATTTGGGTACGAGTGATGGATTTCTAAACAAAATAAAGATAATGATTGTTGTAACCATGCAGTGAACCTTTAAAGAGGCAATACAGAAAGGTTTTTTTCTTCTGTAGGCTGCATGCTTATATTTTGCAGAAAGAGAAAAAAAAAAAGTACATTTCTTGCTTTTTTGTTTTATAAATTCAGCAAACCTTTACTTCAGAAAACGAGAATATTTACACAAAAAATTTATAACTGATTTAAATTTGACCTTTGATGGTCCACCAAATCAATAGTGGTTGTAGGTCCATAAAGAGCTTGGGGATAGTTTGACCATCAGCACTTACAATTTTAGTTAATATGCACCAAATTTATTTGATAGCAAATTGCATTTAGGAAAATTTAAAAAGAAATGCATTTTTTTTTGTTTTTTGGACACCTAAGTGGTTGATTGATAACCAAATTGCATATTTTGATTTTCATTGTATAATGTATCAATGACCAAAGAAATCCACTCGGATATGCTAGCTTTACACTGTACATCTGAGGGAAGAGATGTGGTGTGATATGCAAATGGCATGGGATGAACAAACTCTTTTTCCATATGACTCCTCAATAAGTATCAATAGTTTACCGACAGAAGAATTAAACCATGTGTGGTGTACAGTGTAGACCAAAGAGATGAAAATATCTATATTGATAGGACTTAATTGGGCTTAATTACAAATCAATTTTGATATGTTATAATTTGTATCAGTCCCAATATATTTATTGTATCTGTGTAGCTCAACATGTTACTCATCTACAGTAGATGAAAATATTGAGAATATTTCCAATGGTATACCCAAGACAATTGTTATACTTAGAATTCTCAGAAAAAAAGTCAGACATAAAGTATTCTTTCAAGTATTACATGTTCAGTCAGCCAGTGGTGTAGGAAGGGATTGTAAAAAGGAATTTAGATGCACTACTGAGATAATTTGTGTGCTGACGTAATGCTTGAATAATGACAAGTCTGGGAATAACTAAAAATACTTTTAGGATGGAAATTGTTCTTACCAAAAAGTGATATTTCCTAAAATGGTATTTCATTAAACATGCCCTTTAGCATTTCCAATGTTTAAAATTCAAGCACTTCAATAAATAACTATCTTAGGCAGGGGATATGTGAAAAAAGAAACCAATTTTTTCAAATATTAATATCTACAAAGCCCTTAAACATAAACCAAATTCATAATTTTCATCTGTCAGGGATTTGACACAGCAGTCCAAATTGTAAATTTGTTCAGGTTTTCAACAGATTGTGATTGTGATTACAAGTAAATCCATGTCATGGCATGTGGAAGTCCCAATGGTAGGGTCTCTTGCAAGCAGCTTAAAACATCTGAATGAACGAGCCTTTGGCCTAGCCATCTCGGATGAACATGTAAAATCATTGTATGGTAATAGAGTTGAACACAAAAGTGATGTGGGTCATGGACAAGATTCAATAGGACATGCCTCTCTTTTTTCTAGGCCACAGGTCAATAACCCACATAACACATGTGCACATAACATGTGTATTATAGGTTGTTCAGAACTAATATGTGGCTCGGGTGCTGATGCTACAAAGGTTAATTAGAGCACACACAGGGGATAATGTGTGAGCTTTGTGTTGTGAGATGCCAAATCAGCAAAATATATTGTTTTTTTTCAACACCCAAATAGCTTACTAATCTATTATATTTGTGTCTTTTTGCCTTTTTTAAGGAACTGGAGGTTTAAAAACACACATTGTTACATTCAGAATATAATTATAATTTTTAGTTGTTGAAATTCTGAATGATAACATGTGTTGTTTTACTAGTTCCTATTAAAAATAAATGCAAAATATGACAACACAAATTATAATAGATTAGGAAGCTATTGGGTTTGAAAAAAAAAATATTATTTGCATGATTTTTTTCAGGAATGGAAATGCACTGTAGTTTACATTATAATGGCACAGGTAGTCAGAAATTAATTTAAAGGTGGGTGACCAAAATAACAACCCCCCCCACACACACAATTTACTCCATCAACCTGAGTTTAAAAAATTCATATTTTTCTCACTACACAGTAATTAATTTACACTGTCTAATTGCCCAAGTGATTAGATATTCTGGGGCAAGCTTATTTTTTGAACTATATTCATATCTTCTGTAGAAACTGTTTTTTAAAGGGTCTATCCCTTACTGGATAATTTTTGTTTTATTCAATGATGCTGTTTAGTGGCCTTCAATAAATATCGACAGAATTCCAAGACTCTTGTGTAAAACAATAGTATGATAAGCTAGCACAGTCAACGTGCAAAATACGAAAGGGTTTGTTATATTATACATGTTTGCTGTCAGCAGAGAAACTTAGTTAGAATGCCCCAGAATTTTGTGGTAGATAACTCTTTTCAGAAATGTCGCATTCTTTCTGGAATGCCCCGGGTGTACTGCAGATCGGGATATTCAGGGTTGGTGTAAATAATCCGAGATGAAATATACGTACGTAGATATATTCCTGTAGGAGTATTAATTGCAGGTCTTAGGTAAGGTCGTGAAGCATCACTTGTGTGGTTTGTCGGCTTGTCTTACCTTTTTCCACACTAATATCGCGTGGATGCTTGCGGCTGATCGTGGCCTTGGATTAGTTATTTAGTTAGCTGCCCTGAAATACCAAAAGAGATAACAAATAATGCCACCTGATTTGGCGATTTTCTTAGCTTGTTTTAGCTGTAAATTAAAGCAACCGACTCGAACGAAATGAAACCAAATGGTGTGAAAAAATCTCAATTCAGTTGGAAAATTGTTTGCAATATGCAATAACCCTGTGGTGAAATAATGGTTTAAAGGTGATTGTGGGATGATGTAAGCGCCCCAAATGGATTCTGATTTTGATATTGAATGAAAGCTATATATTCGTATTAACAATCTAAAATTTTAGCCTGCAAAACCTTTGCTTTTGTGGTAGAAGGCGATGGTGCCAATGTGCTAATAGTCTCGTCCCCAGCAGAACCCCGATTGATCAGAAGTGCTCAAAATTTAGGTATCTGAAGAAAGAAGAGCTACCATTTTCTCATTAAAACTGTGTGAAATCTAAGGGCTAAAGATGTGTTAGTTTGGCAATTACGAGCAAAAATGTGCCCCATTTTGGTTTGACAAGTAATTTACACGGGACTGACTCTATGGAGCGATAAAATTGTGTTTTAAGGGGAAGTGGGGGAAATTTAGGTGGTATTTGTGGGAACTTGAGAGCAATGAAGGAAAATTGAGGGGAAGGAATTAGGGGAATTGCAAGAAAAATTAGGGAAATGGGGGATATAAGGAATGTTCAGGGACTTTTGAGGAATAAGGGGGAAATTAAGGAAAAGTTAGGGCAATTGTGGGGAAAATGTAAGGGGAATTCAGGGGTAAAATTTAGGGCAACTAGGGGAAATTGGGGGGAAATTTAAGGGACATAATGGCATTGAAAAAGAAATTGACATAATGAAAAGGACCCTTTACTGAAATCAATTCAACGAGTTTGAAAACAATTGGATGTTTACATTCGTAAAAAAAGGAAGAGTTCCAGGGGGAGGTAGCAGTTTTGTGGTTAATTTCTGGAACAGAAAAGCAAGGTGTTTCACATCCCTGACGAATTTACAGTTGCATCTAGCATGTTTTGTAACTCAATTCAAAAGCATTTCAGACCGGGATTAAGGCATTGTACTTTTAGGCTTGTAGTAAGATATTGATCTGGCAAGTGACAAGATAGATTAGCTGGTATTAGCACATATACATAGCAATGGTTGTGAGCGGATGACACATGCTTTCAAGTTGGTAAATGCTCGACTGTACCCCAGTCTCGGCCTTGTCTCTGGGTTTAGAGCGCACTGGTTAAAAGATAATGCTATAAACTAAAAACTGAGGACTTTTCAATCTTACCGCCCCTAGTTGACAGTTCCTGCCAAACAAACTTGTCCACAGAACGCTTGAAATTGCACAGGGTCCTGGACAGTAACAGTTAGGTAGTGAGTTGCCCGCCGAGACTGTACGAATCTGTAGGGAAACCGTCTCCAGCAGTATCGATTCACAAGTAACGTGACCGCATTACCTTGCGCACATCTCGGTTAATTTTAACAGTGCTAATCCGGGGACCATGGATACGAATACAACAGGTGGTATCAATGGGCACGCGACGTATAGGTCTCATTTATCGATTACGTGACCGCAGCTAATTGAATAGCTCCTTTGATACGTTTTTGGACAGTGCATATGCAGAATACAGTTTCACTTCGTGCTTGTGATTCATTTAATTTTTTTTTGTGTACAGACATTGTTTCTGAGCACGTATCAGAGTGCACAAGTATGCGAAAATAAACAATAACAATAAAATAAAAAAGACAGGGACGGAGAAGGCTGAGAAATCAGGATTATTGTCCTTTGATTTTCTTCGTTTTTTTGTTTGTTGGTTGAGTTGGTTGTAGTATTTTCCTTATTGAGGAGGGCTGATCATTCTGAAAAATAAATAGGTACAGCCCGCTGCGCCCGGTAAAGACGACGCGTCAGGGGGAAATTCTCCCCCTTCCAGTTGTCAGACCCCTGACGAGATCAAAACCGTAAACCATTTCTAAGGGTAATTTGCCCCGAAATAGGTAACCAACTAGTGCATCTCCACCATGTGTGACCTTCGCTAGTGTTTGCCTTGACCACATATTTGTTCTGTGCCCAGGTCAGTAGGTCTACGCAAATTGACCTCGATGACCTTTGACCTTTTGGGTCACTCAAAAACCCTGATAACAAACGTCAGGACTGTCCTCCCCTACCTTCATGCCTAAATATTTGTGCCCAAATAGCACCCCCCCACGAACACTCCCACCTTGGAAGCGACGCGTATGTAAGGCTTGTTTGTTTATACCCCTTCGTTGTCACCCAAACACCAAAACCCATATTTTTTAAATTTCACCCCATGACCCCTAGTTGTGAACCATTTGGCATATTTGTCACTCGGCAAACCCCTATTTTGGGGTAATTTGGCTTATCTCTCACCAAAGGCCCCTATTTATCAGTACCTCTGTCACGAGCCCTTGGATTGGAAAGCAAGAGCCTAACACCCATACCATTCACTATTGAGTCCCCCCAACCGGTTATCAGGCCCATAAGTCAAAGTTTATAACAAAATGCAAGCCGGACAGCAGGCGATCTGTTTGAGTAATATAGATATATGAGGGGATTTCGTTAGTTAAGAGCAATGATAAAATTGTCTTCATCAAGCTTCATTAAGATGCATGAGGCGCAGGGTATTGAAATGCGAATAAAATTGAATGGAATCTTTATTCAATTAGTGACAAACATCAAAATAAAAATGATTTTATAACGATAAGTATATGAGCAATAAAAGGTACACGACAAGGGTTTCTGCGGATATTTGATTGTAATAATACTACTAATAACATACACTACTAGTACTCTTATATGTGATTAGATTTCAATAAAAATGCATCATTCATCATAAAGTCAAATATAAACATTAAACCGAGAAATCGTGACTTGGAGCGCCAAACACTGCCTGAGCCCAAAACACAATGGGAGCGTGCAAACCCCAGTACAGGTTGGGTGTGTTCAACAGCCGCTCCGCAGTCCCAGGGCCCCGTTTTAAATCCTGCGTAAAAATAAGCAGCACATGATTGGTCTGGCTAAGGGGTCTCTTACGCACTACGGCACGTCGAGAGACAGTGCGAGTATACCAGAACCATGTGTTTTGACTATGTTTGTGGCGGAGTAACAGAATACTTCCCCCGACCTCGGGGGAGATTGGAGACATTTTCCCTACAGATTTGGAGGGCACTGGATATGGGTGAGCGTCTAGTGTAATTTCTAGTCGCTTAGCGTTTTAAAATCACCGTTGACCCGAGGGAGGGTCTAGGTAAATGCTGGCAGTTTTGTCCGCATCCTTGTTCCAGATAAATACACAAAGACATGCACCAACCTCCCCCCCCCCCTGGAACTCTTCTGTTTTACGGTTTTTACAAAATGTAAAAACACCCCAAATTGTTTTCAAACTGTGGAAGTGATTCAGTAAGGGTCCTTTTCATTATGTCAATTTTTTTCATGCCATTATATGTCCCTTAAGGGAAAAGTTGAGGGAGTTCACAACAAAGGTATTTGTCCCTAAAAAAAAGAAAGTACTGATTTTTTGCCCTGATGTAAAGCTTTCCATAAAAAATATCCCACCTGAACATGAAATAAAGTTGAGACCAATGTTTCCTGGTCAAAAAATTCGGAAATTTTGATTACAAAATTCCAAATTCAACCGATGTTCTATTAGTTAAAATATAAAACAAATCAAAAATCACCTTTTCTCTCTTGTTAAGACATTTCTCTAGCAAATACAAGGAAGGAATCTATTGAGGTCTAAAACTATGGAAATTACTATTTTATAACACAATATTTGGTTACCGCAAAATCTTCGTTGCACCCTTTAAGGAAATTGGGTGGACATTTAGAGCAATAAATGCGGAAATTAAGGAGAAGAAAGGTCCATGCCCGATCGTTAATAGCCTCGTCTTCCAGAAGCCCCCGATTTTTACGGAAGTAGTAAAACAGATTTTGGTATCAGATAAAATAGTAGCTCTACTATTTTTATCATTTACCCTGAGAAATCTTAGAGCCAAAGGATGTTAGGTTTGGAAGTTATGAGTGAAAATATGCCCCACTTTGGTCGACCAATATCAATTTTACACAGTAACTATATGGGCTTACACAAGCACGTTTTTAGCTCTCGCATCAAAACGGATTGAAATATCGGTGAGAAACTTTACAGATGGGGTTTTTGGAGTGAAGGCCAATCTGTTGAGATGAAAACTTCATATCCTTAAATCGGGCCATCCCCCTTTAAGAGGAATTGATAAGAGGAAATCAAGGTAAATTAGGGGGAAATTAAATTAAGGGAAATTGGTGGAAATTAAGGGAAGCTCAGGGATTTAAGGAAAATTGAGGCATGTTGTATATTGTTGACTTTATACAATTGTAGTTCCAATCACACATTGGTGTGTACAGCATTTGGCAGGGATTTAAGCATTGCATAAATCTGTGTTCGCCTTGTTTCAACATACTCGTTTCAACATACTGCTTTTTGAGGCACTTCACATACTGATCTATAGAGCTGATCTAGTTATGGGGCCATGTTCATTATGAACTGCATAATTATTTAATTTAGGAAAATTAGTTTTGAATTTTCCAATTTTGCACATTAGGAAGTGATGCAGGCAGCATTTTGAACCAATCCCATTATGCATTGCAATGTACCAATACTGTACTATACTGAACACATGTCAGTACAGGTATAAAGTGTCTTCCAAAAGTTTAAGAACCACATGACATTTCATGATCATGCCAAAAAAATTCACTAATTACTAATGCTTTGTATACTAAAATGAGCGTAAAAATTCAGGGTTTTTATGTGTTAAGAATATGATTTTTGTGGGATCACATGACCCTATTGAAGTGAAATTTTCCCAAAACTGGTGCATTGTGGGATTGACTCAATACACCCTCTGGAAGTGATGCTTATTTGGGAAACACTTGCCTGATAAGAAATTATTCAAATGAATGAAAAAAATAGCAAGGAGAAGGTACGTTAATCAAAATAAACAGATAAAACCTGTAATTTTCATTCGCCATATAATTAGGAAAACTTATTTAGTAATTTTCCATTCACTCTGTCTGTGTACAGATTTTGTTAAAGTATTCTGCAAGGAACTAGCTCAGTTGGCATTGTGCTTCATGAAATATGCAAAATAAGAGCTGCATCCTAATGGCCTTTATTCCTGCTTAGGTGTGGAACTGAGTCGTTATGAATCTAATATTAATGGGCATCAATAGGACGGGTCTCACAACGTGTGTGTGTAGGGAGAGAACTCTACACGGCGATTGTGTTTTGTTAGGTTGTATTTATCGTGAGTCGCCATGCTGTAGAGGAGTTTGTCTAAACCAGGAAAGGTGAAATTTGGGTATTTTTTTACTCTATAGTATCCAAATTGTTTTAAAAAAAAGTCCCCCCCCCCAGTCGAAGACTACCAAGCAGAGGCAGCATCACAAACAAGCTACATGTAGGTTCCTGTGACCAGTCATGGCCTTGAATGGAACTTGCTTTCTCTTCGGAGTGTTCCAGCTTGGCAAGCCCTATCTTAGGCAGTGGCGGTGATGACATCTTGTTCTGGGGGGGGGGGAGACAAAGTGAAATTTTGGGGAGGGGCAAAAAGTGAAATTCGGGGGGGGGGGGGAAAAATATCACAAAATTGGGGGCTTTTGGAACCAATTTTGGGGGGATGCAAATCTGATTTTTCCAAATTTGTTTATTTGTTAGCCCCAAACGCTGATATTTGCCAAAATCCATTTTTCTTTCGGTTCTGACAGCAGGTCATGCTTTCTTAGTGCGTAATTCGCAAGCTAAGTACCAGTGCCGAATCTTTGCAAAGTTTTTAGCCAAAATGAAGCTTAAATTTAAACCATGGATTTTAAGTGCCAGGTACAATAGGGGGCTAAATGGTCAAGAAAGAAAATGTGGTAGCTTTTTTTTGTCTAGCATATCAGAAAATTTATATTCACCCTAAAAATTATGTGACAACAGTGTTTTAAAACTGTATTTCAATTTGAAGATGTCACATAGTGAGCCTAAACAAACCGTGAACTTGAACCGTTCTGCAGATTCGGGCAAAGCGAAAACATTGGCAAGTGTTGATAAGATTTGTGGCTTCATGTGTGCCAAAGAAATATGGTGTCCAATGCTTTCTCCTGGTACCAAAATGATGGTAAACTATACCAAATATAGTATTACTTCGGCCTTACAAGATCAAGGTGTATTGTAATTTCCACATACACGATCCAATCGATGTGTTCATGTCATCCGCCTGAGAGAAGGCTGGGAAATACAACACGATTGGTTCCATGGCCTGGCCTATAAACAATGCCAATATTGATTGATACCGTAGCATCACACAGAGAAAGTTAGGCCTACCTAAAACATGTTAAATGATATTTTTTGTGTAATTTTTGGTGGACTTATTGTAATGTTCCTGTATTTGTGATTTGATGGATCATGCTATATCTGATTATTTTATTCTATAATTTCAAACATTCAAAGATGGTAACAATGCGAAATCCAACAAAAACGCACCTTGACTAAATCTATTTTACACTTTTTTCATGCTCGTAGCAGTCATTCAAAGTCAGTTGAGTTGCTGAAAAAAAAATAATTTGTGTGATCTGCGCTTTGACGAAGTTGTTGAATTTTGAAGTATGCTTCATATGCTTATGTGTTGTCATCATCAAGCAGGCTTGAAATTTCACACCCTAAACACTGACCTGGAGCAGGTGAAAATACAACCGTAATCACTGATCAGCTTGTGAAATGGGGACCCCTTTCACAGACCGGTTGTGTTTGTGGGCATATTTGGACACCCTCTTCACTGACCTACAATAAAAAGGTACCCTTTTCACTGATCTACCAACAAAAAATTTAACCAACTGCTTTCTTATAAGAATGGTAAAAATGCTGCAAAAATAGTAGTCTTCATGTCCTTTAAATTCATACCCTAAATGCTGACTTGCTGCTGCTAAAAGTATACCCTTTTTCCAAAATAGCATGAAATAGCTACCCTATTCACAGCCGCACGGACCGCGACTATACATGAAAAACGTACCCTTTCCCGTGGATTTCTGCTTGATGATGACAACACATTTATAATTGAGTGTCCCCACCCCCGATCACAAATTTATCAATTTTTGCTTGTGGAAAGCTGTAAATATTACACTTTAATCACCATTTGTGGCTGTGTTTTACAGGTCTTTGCAGTAACAGTATTTGGCTGCATAGCAGCAGAAGGCAAGCGTACAATAGCTGGGAAGGAGTACTGTGTCTACGATGGCGATAGCAATGCTTGTGGGTTCGGCATAGCTGTTGGTGTGTTTGCATTCCTGGCCTGCACTATATTTCTAGTAATCGATGGTTTGTTTGACAATCTTAGCAATGTGACGCATAGAAAATATGCTGTAATTGCAGACCTTGCTTTTTCAGGTATGTAATACTTAGTTAAGCATGTTGCATGAACTTAAGTAAATGGGGGAACAAAACTGGACAGGGTTCTGTCTGTGGAGGGCTCCTTCACCCTGTCAAATTTGCCAACTCCCTCACATCTGACCAGTCTCCATTTTCTGGAAAATATTTTTTTCTCATCCTAACACGTCACTGGGGTTTCCCCTTAAAACGGCCGAGAGTCAATAGGAACCAACACAAGTGTCTCCTGACGTACGAGAGTCAATTAGTCATTTGTTGTATTTCATTGCCTGTGGGACGTTTTCTCCCCAGCGGAGTAACTTGCGGAAAATTGTGAAATGGCCGAAAGTCAATAGAAATCAATGGGTGTTTTGCCGGGAAAGCGGCCGGAAGTCAATCAGAAGCAATTGGTTTTCAATGTCTTCTCCTAGAAAAGTGGCCCAAAGTCAATCAAAAGCAATGACTGGAATGTTCGCTCTACTTCCGGGTTTGCAAGTTTGACCTTGACACATCTGCTAAATTCGGAGGGCCCAACGTAAGTCCACATCGAGGGAAAACCCATGGGACTTCAGGAAGGCGGTGCATGGTGGGATACAAGATGGCAATGTTAAATTCATGTTTTTGTGTGTGGACGTCTCAAAGTCAATCAGAAGCAATTGGTTATTCAACGTCTTCTGCTGGAAAAGCGGTCGAAAAGGCAATAGAAATCATTAGTAGAGATGCCAACTCTTCTGTTTCTGCGGAGACTCGCGTTTTTTTGTTTGTTCTCCGTCTCCCGGTTTTGCTTGCAAATCTCCTGATAATTTTCCTGTATATTTAAGGAAAGAAAATAAGTAAATACAGAACAATAAAGTTACGGAAAGAGTGCATTATCTTTTCAAAGTGAATAAAAGAACATAGCTTTGAAAGATTTTCAATTGATAAAGTCTGTTAAACTGGTTTCCGACATTGTTTTTCTCACGAGTTTTGGATGGTTCACTGCATTAATATTTTGATTTAACCATTTAACTGCTGTATGCTAAATGTCTTCTGAAGGTATTTTAGTTGCAACGGTGCAAAGGGATAGACCAACAAACAATGCATTGTTATAGATGAGGTGACATGTGACGTCAACGCCGGGCAACGAACAAAGCACTGCCCGGCAGTGTGCGTGAGCACCTGCAGGGCTTGTGCTTTTAAAATTCACGCTCAATCAGGCGTGATAAGGCTATGGAATGCTGTAACTGTATGGGCATATTCTTCCCACCTCTAACATGTCAGTAGACCAGGTGCTAACTTGTGTTTGTAAACATTGTTGTCACCTCATCTATAGCGGTTTTGTTTTGAAGTTTTCAAGCTTTAAAAGTTAAGGCCTTGATACTTTTCATGTACTTTTAAATCAAATACTCTATATGGACTTAGTTCCTACTGACAGTTCCTTAAATGGGGCTGTCAGACGGCAGAGCTCTGTGACTCTGTCCATTTTTTCTGGAAAAGCTATTTTAGAGAGCTCTATCCCATGGTGCAGTTCATATGTGCATATAGGTAGCTTAGTTTTCAAGTTTTTAATGTGCTACTGTACTTAAACAATATTCTCCATGTGGACTGTGTTCATGTAGTCATACTGACAGTTCCTTAAAGGCTGATTCAGAGATTTCAAAATATAACTTTTTTGTGTATAATTAAAAAAAAAATCAACTAGAACAAAAGATAGTCACATAAAATGCTCAATTCCAAAGTTGAGATGAATTAAATTTTTCGTTTTCATGCAGTAAACATTTTATGTACAGTATTATGTCCCATAGGATACTGTGTATAGCAAAAATTCTGGATCCGGAATTTTATAACAAAGTTGTGATTTTCTATATGAAGAACTTCGATTTGAGCTTAGCTATTTCACACAGTGATTAGTATATGGACAAGCATTATGTATATGCAAAAAACACGATTTGTTTGAAAAATGAGGGTGCCTACCTCGGGAAATCTCTGAGTCAGCCTTTAAATGGGGACTGTCAGATGGCGGAACTCCATCCATTTTTTTTTTTTTCAGAAAAGAGTTATTCAAAGAACTCTCTTATGATGCATTTTTATGTTTTCAAATTATGATCCTTTAAAATTCAGACAACTTTTTCATGTAATATAAAAAAAATTCTCAGATGGACTTAGTTTCTACTGACAGTTCCTTAAATGGGGCTGTTGGATGGCAGAGCTCTGTCCATTTTTTCTGGAAAAGCTGTATTTTAAAGAGCTCCATCTCATGATGCAGTCCATATGTACATAGGTAAGTTATGAGCTTTTAAAGTTTAGCCTTTTACATTTGACCTTTTCGTGTCATTTAAAAAAAACGCTTCGCCCTTCATCAGCGGGCCCCTGGACCCAAGGCTGTTAGGGGCTCGGTCGCGCAAGCGCTCCCTTGCAAAATCTCCCTTTTTTTGAAATTCAAATGTTGGCATCTCTGCATTGGGTGTTCTGCCGGGAAAGCGGCCGAGATGCAATAGAAATCATTGCATGTCATTGCAGGTAAAATAAATAATTCTTGACGTCTGAAGTGCAATTAGAATCAATAGGAGCAACTTGATTGATTTTCAATGACTCTTGGAGGGATTAGGGTTAATTGTCATTTAGGGTTCATTCAAATTGGGTCAAGAGTAGGTTATTTGGTTAAAATTATTGTATGGTCATGGAACTTGGTGGGTTTAGTTAACATTCAATGCCAAAAATGTTTAAGGTTCACTTTGAGGTCATCGGGTCATAAAAGGTCAAGTCAGTCAAAATTGTTGTATGGTCATAAATATGATGGGTTTAGTCAACATTTGATGCCTGATGAGATAATTAAACCGGTTATGGTCCTGGAGCATGATTTCGGGCCAGAATATCGGTCACGTACATGTGCGTGTCACACAACCAAAAGTGTAAAGAACAGCTGTGTCCTATAGTCAGGGACAGAATAAGGCAACCAATTGCGCGTCTGACGTAATTTCACGGTGCAGAACAAATGTAGGCCGTGAAGAATAATCTGTGAACATTTAAAGCCTATTAAAACTAAAAGTTTACTTAATTGAATTATTGTGTCCTTGAGTGGAAAACCTGACTCAAACAGAGCATATTTTGACATGTTATATCATAATTTCGTTCAAACATTTCCCGCCCATACTACACATTCAAACCAATCACAATCAGCGCCACGCTGATTGACAAACCTGGTACCTGATTGACAAAGCAGCCCATAGCCAATCAAAAAACGGGGCTGCTTTTTACAGCAGAGAGTTCCATTTTTCAGCTGTGATCCCTGACTAATTGTAGTTTTTGTGTGTTTTGCATTTCCTTTTTTTCCAGCCGTTTGGTGCTTCATGTGGTTTGTATGCTTCTGTTACTTAACTGATAAATGGAGAATTACAGATTCGAAACAACCTACAGGTCAGAGTCAGGTCAAGGCAGCTATAGCCTTTAGCTTCTTCTCAGTTGTTCCAGGGGTGAGTTACATGTGGTGTGTTTGAAGGGATTATTTGTTTGTGGGCATGTTTTCTCGATAATATTGTGTGTGTTTCGCGTGCGTGCACAATGCACCTGTGTGTGTGTGTCTGTGTATGTTGCCTGAATTGTTTCCATTGATGAAACAAACTAAAAAGAAGGTTATATGATAGGGCAAATTATTTGTTGTAGCAATTGTTTACAAACATGCCAGGATATACAATCTGGTGGAAAGCAAAACAGAAACAAATTTAAGCCAGAAAAAACATTGCGGAAAAAAATCTGATCTATCTTCACATAATTGCATTTAGTATTCTTGACCGGCTCAATGTTCAAATCTTCTTTTGCCCCTAATCTTGTTAAAATACATTGTTCAATGTCCTTGTCTTGTCTTGTCCTATCTTGCCCCATCCTGGTATAGTAATCCAATATCATTGTAAATTATGTATAGTGTAAGGTTGGGATCTACTCAAAGTCCATTGGACTATTATGGCCTCTATGGATGTTCATTTAATGTCTTCACTAAAGTCTGTTTAAAGCTTCCAGTTATCTCTGATATAATTCTGTAATGAATTTTATCATTGTAAGTATTGACTGAATGAAAAATGTAATCAAAAAACTTTTGTGTCTGAATTAATTTGAACATCCTCTACTTATGCCAATTATTTGGTCAGTGGACGCTTGAAATGGTTTTTTTTTCCGGCGAACAGTCACCTGAAGAATCATTTCAAAAGCCACTGACTGAA
Source organism: Ophioderma brevispina (assembly GCA_023653785.1). NCBI lineage: Eukaryota > Metazoa > Echinodermata > Ophiuroidea > Amphilepidida > Ophiodermatidae > Ophioderma > Ophioderma brevispina. Next base: position 29,166 of record JAMKCH010002356.1, on the reverse strand, counting down.
CTATAAATGGGTGTGTTATCCTAATACATGGCAGCATACAGAGTATCACATTGGCAGCTATGCTCTTATGACCCGTGTTGCACTCAAAATGATGAATGTTTGTGCCTGGTGTGGGAAAAATGTCTTAACTGTCTACGTATGGGGATCTACTAAGTATAATGATAGAATATGTTTGAATTCTACCATTTGACCTATTTGAATTCATCATTATGATAAATGAGCTCATTGTTATATAGAGCCACTGTTAGTAGCGGATTGGTTATAGCATTCAAAATTTGGTGCTAAAGCGGGTTCGAATCCTACAAGAGAATGGAAAACTCTCTCTGTTTAACCCAGAGTAAAAGCCTTGTAAGGCGATATACCAACTCATTCACTGGTTCACTCGTCTGATACAAATAATGTCACGGATCATAGTAGGCAGAAACATCATGTGAGGAGTGGAGACATATTCCCCTCCCTAAAACTAAAGAAATAGAAATACCATGGCAAAAATTCATTTTATCAAGCACCTAATTGAGGTCTTTAATTCAACTGGCCCTATGTTTCATGCTTGCAGCTTCCAATAGCAAGTTCAATAAATTCCACACAGGCAGAAGCCCTGAAGCATAGACACTGCACTATGACCAGAATGGGTATTTGTGGTTTATACCCAGACAAGCGGGCTCCTAGATCCAGTGTGCACAACAGACACCAAGGAGTATACCAATTTGATTTTTTTTATTGAACTTTCTTAGACAGTGTAGCCCATCAATGCTAAAGCATGATTTCACCTGGCAACACAATGTTCAAAATAATGGAGAATAAATGCAATAAAAAAATGAGCACAGTGTTGGTTCTTAACAGACAGTCTTGAACAAGGCTAACCAGCAGTGGAAATGGCTGTTAGGTTTATCCCATTTCACCCCAACACCGCGAGGCAGATAAGATTTACTTCCAAGAAATGTATTGGTGTGTGATCGAGCAAAATGAGTCGGAAGTCGCAAATATTGATGTTGAGTTAGCCAAACAAAGATGAAAATGTCTTTTGGTTTCCTATGTTTTTGTTGCCACACTTCAAACTGATTATTCTTTGGGTTAATTGGTCAAGTTCAATGGGGGTTCAGCAAAAGTAGCTTTTTAATGGTCCATCAGTTACTGGAAAGTTATAAAAATTGAATCTGTGACTTTAGACTAATTTTGCTGGATACAAACATTTTGTGACCTATATGCGGACTATGTCTGGATAACACAGAAAGCTTCTGCAGAAAGATTACTTCACTTTTGGTGTCCATAACAGCTCCAGGACAGATTTAGAAAACCATGAGTTAATGCCCTACTCTGTACAGGTACAGGTATAATCTTTTACCTGACTGCCAGTTTATGTCCTCCTCTAAGGGACAGGTTGGTTTCATGAGTGTGTGATGACTAATTCCTACGAAACCATTGGGAGAGCCGAATCAGTTTTAGATATAGGTCTTTTTGTTGTCTGCAAGAATTGCAAATAGGGATTACTCTGTCGTATGTCTGTGTGTGTGTGGTGTCTGTGGTCAAAATGTTAACCCTTCTTAATATATTTGATGCCGTATGAGTTCCAAAGGGCGCTACTTGATGTAACTTGTGGAAAGGAGGGGGCGGGCTGGGGTGGTGACATGTTGGTGACCTATGTGACCTTTTTGACCAGGTCGTAGTGACCTTGGCCCCATTCACAAACACAATGACAGATGGACAAATCGCGGTCCCCGGACCACGATTGTATTTCCAATTTATTAAGAACTGGTTTAGAATGCAATTAACTGCTAGCAAGTCAGTGATTCCACTGGGAATCAAACTGGGGACCCTTGGCACCAGAAGCAACAAACACCTTCCAACCAAGTTGTTAAAATAATTTGTTGATGGTTTTGTGTTGGGACAGTGATTGGTCTTGACTGTGATAGGCTGTTATGAGATAAGACAAGGGTGCCCCCCCCCCCCAATCCGCATTCTGCACAAAGATTATGAACCAGAGCCATCCTCTGCCACCAATCCCTATTCCTCCTTCCCCGGAGACAGCGGCACCAAAACAGGAGTAGACTCCTACCAGCAACCTCCATTTGCAGAGAAATCAGACGTTCCAGATTCGCAATATCAAGCACCCTCCTATTAACAGAAGGTAATTGTTATAGGTAAAGCTGGAGTTGGTTCAGAAGAGTCAATTTTTTAACACATTGAATGTGTGGAGATGTGACTTAAGCACAGTGTGTCACCTCGGGGGCCATGTTTGATATTGGATTGACCTTTCTGTGGAGGCAAAGTAATCTGCCATTTACTGTATTCAATGTGATAAATAGCCTGAAGCAAATTACACTAGGGGTCAATGATTTACTTAGCCTCATCTTACAGAAAATGGAATCCAAGGAAAGTCTTGCAAAACAGACCAAACATAGTTTCCTGTGTAATGCTGTAAAAATGGAAATTTTTGCACTATGTTTATTTTCGTGTTTGTTATACTTCATGCAGCTTCCACAGAAATTAAAATGTGTGAATATGTTTCTTTGGTGTATAGCTTTATATGTAAGGAAGCTAAAAATTGTAAATTTAAAAACAAGCGAAATGGTTACAAACAGTTTAAAATCGGCAAAACACGAAAAAGGAATTGCCCAAAAATTTCCAGTTTGCAGTATATGCTGTGCGTAAGTAACATTCTTATTTTAAATATGGACCACCCTGTACTCCGGTGTACCCTGTTACAAGCAGTAGTATACTGCAATAAGAGAGATTCTTTTGTAAAAATTGTGTACACCCTGTTGATTGACCCGGTAGTTAAATAAGGAGTGTGATATTTAATTGGTAGGTATACATGTGACTGGTGATTTTTGACCAAAATTCAGCCCACTTGTGTGTAAATATCATAAATTCACAACTATATAGAGGGCTGGACAGGGTTGTAAGAATTGAAGAAATGATCATTTTGTATTTTATTCCAAACTGGATCCTTCCACTTCGTGTAAAATCTCATTTGCTATGATAATGTTCAACTTCAAAAGGGGGGGCAGGTTAGCACAGTGGGCCTTCCCTCGTTTCGCACCACTGTGGTCCCAGGTTCGACCCTCGGTTGGGCCTGCGATTTCATGTTTGTTTGGTTTCCAGTCCATACATGGCCCGTAGTTTTCTCCGGGTACTCTGGCTTCCTCCTGCTTCTAAAACTGGGCTTTCTTCCCTAACGTGTATTGTGATAATAAAGTGAATTGAAATAAAGTATCTTCGTGACATTAAAATGACACGATTGTGTTGATGTGTCGTTAAATACTAATACCTCCTCCTCCTCAACAACTTCAAAAGTGTGGAAAGAAATTAACTTGTATTGTTTTCCGTATTAGGTATAAACATCTTTCAATGATCCAATTCCTCATAGTTCAGCCGTCTAACCAAAAAAAAAGTATGTTTTATTTCAATGGTATCTATGATATGAGATTGTTTTATACAATATATCACTAATTAGGCTGGTCTTGAAACAGCCTTATGCATTATGATGGTGAATAGAATCATAGCAAATGAGAAGTCAGGAAGTTTTAATCTCAGAGGTTCAATTTTATTGTCATCTCCACTTGTGGTAAAAACTTGATGAATGGTCTATAGATTACCATGATTGAAATGAAACTGCTGGACTATCACCAGTTAAGCATTTCAAAAGGGGGGGGGGGGAAACCCACAAATAATTACATGAAATAATTGCTTTAGGGTGGTACTCTACCACTAGGCTCTGTAAAAAAAGAAAGAGCCAGTTTGTTATGTAACAATATTTTTGAGGTTATCAATTTCAACATATGTGGATGACCTTTGCACAATTTGTACTCTTTTATTTGCCTTCCAGTTCTAGAGAAGGACCTTTGTTATTTTCCACCCAAAATCCCATAACTGATATGAGTGATTGATTATTGTGAGTGACACGGGTTAGTCAAGTATAAATGGAGAACTGTTTATAAATGGTTAGACAAGAGTGTAGCTAAAAAATAAAGATGAGGACACTAAGGACGTGGGGACTCCCTAAAACAACCAAGGGAGATGGGTGTGTCTTGATCAGAGCAAGTTTTCATACTGCCAGTGGCTTGGAACGTAATCTTCATCCACTAGGCTAACTAGCTACGTTGGGCTTGTTTTGAGTGTAACAAAACTATTTGAAAAGGGAACGATGTGGTTCTTTTGAGTTAAAAAAAAGATTAGATGGAACTAAAGGGGGGACACAGCTATGCTAATATGCCATGCTGGACAACTGTGATGAATCATAAATTTTACTCTGGTCTTTAAACCTGACGCTTTGACATGTTTCCTTCCTCAAAATATATCCCTTGAAGTAAAATCTACTCGCACATTCTTGACTTTGGCAGCTGTTGATCCTCTCTCCGTAATAGAGTGATAGTGCAAAAAGGTCCCATCTCCCATCTGCATAGCTGCCAGTGTTAGATTTTGCAGTTATAACACTTAAAAGAAAGAACACCACTGACAATGGCAGCTATTGCAGATGGGTGCCTTCTTGCAGTAACCTCTTATGGTGGTTCTGATCACGTGCTGAATTAAATGCCATTGAGTCAAAAGGCCAAGTGATTTTGTAACAAAGCTGGGACAAATCGAGGATTTAGTGCAAGAAGGCCCCGTCTGCAATTGCTGCTGCCATTGTCAGTTTTGTTCTTAATAGTGTTTATACCTACCAATCTAACACCTGGCAGCTATTGTAGATTGGGCCTTTTTGCCCTAAACCTTGAAATGTCTTCTGATAATCTAAATGTGACTAAAAAACACGCATGTATGTATGAGAACCCTCTCGGTCATTTTTCCAAGAGTCTGACCTACTCTGTAGACAATACTAGTGGTAGGATGTCCAGCACAGGAAGAGTGATAATGTCATTGTAAATAGGTCCCTACGACTATAATAATTTGTTTGTATAGTACTTTTATAATAGGTAGTTACACACAATAATACTCGATAGGTGTTACAAAAGCTTTGGGTGCCCACTCCAACCCCAGTGTTACCCACCCAGCCTCCAGATATGGTCAAAATTTCAATTGAAAATGTCATGTTAGCAATCCAACCACGTTTTGTGTATTTTGACGGCAAAAGTACAAACTCGTACCAACTGGAATAGATATAGAATTTGGTAGATTCACCCTTAAATTCTCATAGTAGTGGGTACATATTGTAATACAAAGTAGCTAACACTTGACAGATTAAACAAGTCATAAATATAATGATCAATAATTTACAATTGGATTTATTAGAGATCGATGTATGTAAAATAAATTTGTAAATTATTAAATGGGATATCGTAACAAACACATTAGGGGGATAAACATATATCAGCTTGGGATGTGGTATGCTGTAACTTTTTGTTGTGTACCATTGTTTTATATTTATGGAAGTTTCAGGCAAGACTCACCTTTTAAAAAAACCATTGCACAGTTACTATTAATCGATTTTTTTTTTCTGCTCAACATTTTGCGTGAAATAAATCCAAAATAATTTTATTAAATTTGATTTTTATGGGACTTTTCAAGTAATATACAAGTTGACCAGGTCGTTTGTGACAAGCTCTTTTGTTGGTGGGGAAAATGTCTACTTTGGATTTTTGTGTGCACTGGGGAAAAGTATTTTGCATGGCTTTTATTTGGGATTGAGTACCGGAATCATGTTGTTTGTTTAGAAACAAAATATTGAGGGTGCTTAAGATTACTACCACCGTTATTCTATTAGCCTCAGTGTACTCGTCAATGAAGTGAAAATGTTTTGTAAAAAAAACTGTCATTTGTGAAAAGCATTGTAACCAGTCATACTAATGGGCCAACTTGTTCACTAATATATTTGTTTTCCCCCCCACACCCATTTTTTTAAAAAATTAGAATAGAGTTAACCCAATAAAGTTTGTGATGTCATTGCTCTAGTCCTGAGCAGCATTGAAACAAAGTACAGAAGTCAAAAGTAAGAGAAATAGACCCAAGGGTTATTTTTTTTGTACTAAAGTAGTCCTTGGCACAAGAATTTCATTGGAGACGGGGACTGTTTAATATACTGGCAGCTTTTGTTTGAGATGAAAATAGGCGGTTTAGGTGAACCAAGGATTTTTTTGAAGTTGAAAAACGAACTATACTCTGTTCGATCTCAAGGTTGAGGGTGATGTTACTAAGAGAAGATTTCAGTAGCTTCCCAGAATGCATTGCTTCCAATGGCGGGTTTTGTACAGCTACTGATGTGAATCGTTAGTTATGAAACATAGCTAAATTAATTGACAGTACTGATCACAAACTTTCATTTTAAGAGTGTTTCATCTCTAACGATTCACATGACAACCTGTACAAAAACTGCCAATGGAAGCAATGCATTGTGGGAAGCTACTGGTATCTTCTCTTGATGTTACTGCACATGTTAGGTTTCGCACCCTAGAAATGCACACGCTGAACTTTGAATTGTAGCATTGATGCACATGAATAAAGGCAGCACAATCAAATGCTAAAGCGAATGCAGGGTTGCGTCATGATGTCACCCTGGAACTCGAGACCAAACAAAGTATACTAGGGGGATGTTTTAGATGAACCAGAGGTGGTTGTTAGGACTGCTTCCAAAATAAAAGAGGCCCATTTGTAATAAAATATACATAGAAACCAGGGGGTATCTTGGGTGTCCAAATAAGGCACCCACTTATTTTGAGCCCTGAAACATCAAGTATGTACTCAAGACCATGCAGTTAATAATAACTCCATGTCAAAACTGAGCCTGGATGTCACATGATTGTCTGAGAAAATGTGGTGTGAATGTGTAGTATATTGTAAGTTATTTGAGAATGTGATTACTATATCAACAACATTCCATTGATCAGCCAAGCCCACACTAAAGGTCCATTCTTATATACTTCACTTCACTGCACTACAAAGTGAAAATAGATGAAAACCATCTCTGACTCAATGCAACATCAACACAGTTCAAATTGCATTGTACTGCTGCTGTGTTCAGTCAGATATGGCAATGGACCTTAAAAATTGATGTTAACATTCAAAGTTTTCAGATTGTTATAGATTCAGCACATAATAACAAAAAAAGTAGTTACAACAAAGGTAGTTAACGTAATATTTAAGTTTTCAGAGGTACATCAGCATTATGTTAAACACACACACATGACTGTATGGAAGATGCTTACAACCAAGAACAGTGTGTAGATATTGCATGGAGTGCAGCCAAATTCCGTGCATAGTCATTCCAAATGAATAACTCTCTTTTTTAATTGCATTGTTTTATAATGCACCTTTTTTAGCAATTTTATTTCCTTTCCACATAACCATTACTGACTTATTTGTGGATATAAGCACCAAGCCACCATCACACCTGCAACTAGCATTAAACTACTTACCAATTAGCTTACTGATTGGGCATCGGAACATTACTTTGTATTTTAAAGGGGCATTTCATGAATCATTTGCTCTGTTCCTTGACTAAAAGTAGGATTGATTTATTCACTTCAGTAGACAGTGTACCTACCTCAATGTGTAGATGAGCTTCAATGTTTGTGGTATTGTTTTGGTCATTCTATACTTAAGAATACTGTTAGCCACATACTTCTGACACCTCAGAACTTGTAAGCTGCTATATATCACTTCTGATTGCCAGTACTGGTCCTCATAATTGGTTTTGGACTATCACAACAATGTTCACATCAAATTTGTTGGTTCTTTTCAAGTTGACAGAGTAATGAGTGGCAATTGTTTACACAAGTATGGGCATTTTGTTATGCTAGTCATTCTTGTTTGTACAATAAGCAAATGCATGTCTTTGTATGACCAATTAGTATTTTAGAGATGTGGTTGTTACAATGGTAACAATGTGTCCGGTTATTCTGATCTTGAGGGAAAGGTTCAGTTTAACATCAGATTAACTTACGAGGCCTGTTTTAGACTCATCATGACTTAATTAAAACCATTCATTACCAGTTGTATGTGATGATATGGCTCATGAATTAGTTGTCCATTTCCAAATAGTGTGTCTCAAAAAGCATTACCCTAAAAGCACCCCAATTTCATGTCTTTAATAAACGTTATGGAAATTATTTATTATACATAATAAAAAGAATTGTTAATTAGCTTTTCCAAACAGCAAACCCCATTGAATTTGGGTCCCAAATGACTGATGTGTTGCTTATTGAATGCAATCTGTGTTTTTTAAGTTGTAACACAGACAGACTTGGTTTTGCACACATTAACATGCATTTTGAAAAAAAACATTTTATTCAATAAGGGACAACTCAGACATTTGTGACCCAAATTCAATGGGTTTTGCTGTTTTGAATAGCTAATAAACAATACTTTTTAAATACACATGTATAAATAATTTGCATGAATGTTTATTAAAGACCTGAAATTGGGGGCACTTTTAGATTGAAGTGGTTTTTTTTGACACTCTGTAATTCCCCAAGTTTGCAAAGCCTACCAGGTAAAGGAGCACTACCCGATCCTCAGCCTTGACCCCACCTTTCACCCCCTCAAACCTGAGATTTTGGTACCATTAGAAACCTTGTATTTTTCTCATCTCATCTGCAAAATATTTTGCCCGACTTTATCTTATGATGCTACAGTCTAAAATATGGTTTTAATTACGGTAACCGGAAAACAGTTTGTAGATTACTCTATGGGCTTTTGTAATACACACAATTATCACTCACATTAAAATGGTATGTTAAATTTTGGAATTCAAGTATTATAGTGATTGCCCTCCCTATGAAACAGAGAAATATCTTGTAATTGGGTGTGTACTTGTAATCATAATTGTCAAGAGTTTCTCCTCAGTACAAGAGTCCAAACCCAGAAGGAAAGCAGCAAAATTTTGTTGGTTTGCATCAGGTGGTGGCAGCCAAGCCTCATTCATTATAGCTACTCACCAAAAATGTCAAAAGAAATCACAGCAATACTGAGTGCAAACCACAAACCAATTTGGGTGCTTTGATGTGGGTCTGTCATTGGTGTTCCCATGACCCATATACGACCTTGTCCTCATTCGTTATTCATACAAAACAAATCAGAAATAACCCTTCCAGTGGAGTTGATTGGAATAAGAAAATATTCCTTAACAACATATAAAAAATTCAGAATTTTTCGTCAAGATTTCGCTTTTACGTGTTAAACCAATGGCGACGTCTGAAATTTTGATTTCTTGGCCGCCCTCCCCTGGTTTGCATGATGGTGAATTACTAGATCCTCATTGGCCGGTATTCACAAAAGCGGGTTAACTTTAACCCCAGTGTTAATTTTAACCCTGGGTTAAATATCCCATAGAGGATAACATGAATTTAACCCATGATCGTGGGTTAAACCCTGTTTAACCCCGGGTTAAATTTAACCCGCTTTTGTGAATACCGGCCAATATATCTTATAGCACTCACCCGCTTCACTAACTTTTTCGTCAATGCCTTTTAAAAAAATCAGGTAGGATAAATATAAATTATACATAATTATATTCAGTTTGCAGTGAAAATTTGTATCTCATTTTGTGGCCTAAGAGATTTTATATTGGCTCAATCCTTTATATTTTAGAATCTGCTTGGTCTTTGAAATGCCAAAATTTGCATTTTTTTAATGGGAAACAAACGCCTCATTTTGTATCAAAATATTACCAATTATATGGGGCAAAGGGATATTTGGAAAGATAATATATTGTTGCAATACTGTGTTTATATCATATAGAGCTACATGTATATTGATATGCTACTGCTGATATCGAAATAAAATATGGTACTAAATTTTTGGAATAAAATAAGGTGACATTCAAGGTGGAAGTACTACTGGATCCTAATCCTATGGCAAGCCCAAACTGGGAAGGTAAATTAAAATTTTGAGCAAAATAAATTGGTTGGAATATGGCCACAGTGTAGGTATTTATAGTGCAGTTTCTGCCGTTGAAACAAAGCCCACTTTTAGTCGGACCTAGATCTGAGTCCACGTTTATAGTGGGAACACATCCTTAGACTCTTGCAGTCTTGTAACCTTGCTCACAAAATACAAGTAAAATTGTCCAATTTTTGGCTGTGTTAAAAAATGTGCACAGGTCTGTAGTTGCATTCCAGGATAGTAGCCACCATGGCTGGTATTTTGAAAGGGAGTCGTAACTTTAGTCCTGGGTTTAAACCAGGGTTAGTCCTACATGAGTGGACCTTTTTTCCTTTCAAAATTTCTCATGGATGGGCCGTTCGATGAGGAATTTTCTCACCCATTACAGCATATTTTTAGAGTATGTTGGAAGAAAAAAGGTTTAAAAGGAAAACATTGGTTTAAATCCAGGTCAAAAGTTAAACTCCCTTTCAGAATTCCAGCCTATAGGATTAAGATCCAGTATCATTCCCACTTTGTATCATATTTTATAGTAATGTTTTATCCAAAATATTTAGTTTAATATATTTCTGGAATAGGAGTAAATTCAAGATAGCATAGTTTTTGTAGGCAGTGCTGCCTAAATTGTTAATCAGGTTATCTATGGTTTTTGAAACTTTGTTGTGCCTGTTCATTTGTCTTATGGGAACATTTTAGGTACTGTTCTTTCATTGTTTTTCAATTAAAATAGCGCCCATATTTGTTAGACTACAGCAGTTCAATGTTGTGTGGAATGCTGTGTTAGTGCTTGGCAGAGAATTCATTAGCATAATCTGTATGAATATGTATGAATAAGTATGAATATTTATACATCAGCAGTATACCAAAACACATTGCAATAAAAAGTCACTTTTGGAGATAATAGCCATGGTGGTGTTTTAGTGTGTAGATGCAACTCCTATAGATAATATGTATGCCACAGAAAGGTATAGAAACAGTCACTGTAGATGAAATTTTGAACATGAATTTAAAACCTCAGCTCTGTTGTCTTTAGGTGTAGAATCTACTACCTAGAAATCAGGGTGTTTTGAACCAATCCCATAATGCATTGCAATGTTCCTATACTCCGGGGGTCTCAACTTTTTTAAGGTAGGTATGTGCCACCCAGATTTCAAAAATTGAGGCTCTGGAGCTGATGTGAGGCCAAAAAAATAAGGTCTCCGGAACTAGGTTTTCTGAAAATTGAAGAAAATAAGCTGCAATTTTCGTCAATTTGCAGCTACTTTTTGAGGTGTTTCAAAGAAAATATGACTTTGGACATGGAAAGTAGGGTCTCTGGAACTGAAATGGTCCAAAAATGTGGGTCACTGGAACTGAAAAAGAGCCTGAAAATGAGGGTCTTATGGGTGCACATACCCATACTACCTCCCAATGTGAGAACCCCCCCCACATAAAAAACTTGACTTTTACATGTTAAAAGGATTTTTGGTGGGATCACATGACCCTATTGAGGCAAAACTTCCCAGAACTGCTGCATTGTGGGATTGACTCAATCAGGGGTGCAAAAAATGCGGTAGCTGGGAGCGTCGCTCCGAGGAAATGGTTGAAAGTCTTGTAGGTATCTATGTGAACATTGCATGTTGCTCCTGAGGAAAGAACAATTTTTTGTACCCCTGGTCACTCAATACAACCTCTGCCCAGAAACAGTGAAGTACTTAGTCTGCTGTTGACAGTGAGATTTACATTTTACAACATATGTTAATGTATAAAGTGGCATGCGTGTCATACGTGAGTTAAATTCAATGTGTTTTATATAGTATATCGAGTCACCTGCGCGTACTGGGTGTTACGTAATGTATGTAAATGTGGGTTTAATGACAGGATACTAAAATTTTATGGCTTTATTTGGAGCGTAATTGAAATTATATGTATATATATTATGGTATTATTTGATATTTGCGGCTATGTTTGCAGTGGTACATGTACATGTTGAATCACTGGGTTGTTTCACTATAAGAGACATGGGTTTGGTGTGTATAATGTGCAGCATCAGGCATTGGTACTCAGAATGGGGAGCTTATCCATTTCACAATCAAATGTTCCTCATTCATGTAATAATTTGTTGACTTACTGTCATTTGAATTTTGGCTACTGCAGATGAATCGAAGACGATAATATGATATTGTTTTGGGGATATAGCCTATTTTAATATTCACTTCCTTTTGTATTTCATTGTTCCAAGCAACATTACTATGGCTGGTATTCTGAAAGGGAGTCTAACTTTAGACTTGGGTTTAAACCAGGGTTAGTCCTACTTGAGTGGACCTTTTTTCCTTTCAACATACTCTGAAGGTGTGCATAACGGGTGAGAAAATTCCTCATGGATAAGCCATTCCGGCCCATCCATGAGGAATTTTCTCACCCGTTATTTTAAACATTCTTAGTATAAAGGGAAAAGGGTCCACTCATGTAGGACTAAACCTGCTTTAAACCTGGTTTAAAGTTAGACTTCCTCAGAGAATACCAACCACAATGGGGCAATCTACACGGCAGCGCAGATCCAGATCGGATCCAGATCTCGTATCTAGTTTGCGTCTACACGGGCAACAGCCAAATTGATCCAGATCTGCAACGCATACATGGCGTGTACACGCTTGGTTAGTGTATCTCTGAAACCGTTAGTCCCAGTTGAGATTCCAGGTGGGCATTTCAACAAATTAAAGCCCAGAAAATGGGACATAATATTGAAATGGAATTTTGACTTTGCTTGACAATTGATTCCTTTGGTTTGATCATATCACACATGCCTCACATATAGGGGGTATTGATGTAACCTGGAACAGCCATAGACAAGTCATGATCAATGTATGGCTGTCACATGCATACGCTGGTGCCCTGCACCTTGGGCTTCGCTTTATGGCTCAGACTATCCAAGCACGCAGGTACAGGCCGATCATAATTAGTCAAGATTCTGACTAGCAGATGCACCACCTCGAATCGTCCTTGATATGCTGAGATACATGGTATTCGCGCATATAGGATAGACACTGTGGAAGTGATGGTTCACGCACGCTGTGTACCGAGCGTCACACAGTAAAAAACGCAACACGCCGATGCAAGGTGATAGGTTAGGCACGATCTATACCAATCATGTGCAATTTACAGTGGCTTAGCGTGGAAATTAGAACCGCAGTTCAAAACAACTACATCAGAGCTTTCAAGGTGCATTGGCCAATGAGTTACTGACTTTCATTAGTGTGTACCTGTGTCTTAGGTCAGTTGTGAAGTGGTGAGAGACCAAAGTCGCAGGGAACCAGCGTATCACATGCACTGCATCATGATGACCATGCATTGATCGTATCCCGATCATTCCAGATGATTTCAGTTACCCCCTAAATATGGGAGTGGTATTCTCAAAACAAGCCATTTTAAGTAATGATTTGGGGCCCCTTTAAGGATACAAATTTGTGAACAAGGGTATAATAAGAGCCTTAAATTGGTACTCCTGCAGGACCTACATGTAGGTCATATGCAAACCCGCATTGAAATGTTGGCAAATGTGTTAAGGCTGCTATCCAAGTCGAGTCTGATGTTGAGTGTTACTATGCGCGACTTCTCAAGTTGGAGGGCAATATATCCTGTGCGTTTCTTCAAGTTGCTTGAGGTCACAGCAATTTTTTTTTATTTTGCTTATATGCACATGAACTAATGTGCGAAAAATAGACAAAGGTTTTTTAGAGCAAATGCAGAGCTGCATCATAACGTCACCCTCAAACTTAGACCAAACAGAGCATATACTAGTCTGGTTCAGAATCGTTTTCCAGGGTTTTCATGTGTCTTCTTAACTACTAGAATGGAAATTTTAGTGCTTCAAGCAGCTTCCACAATAAAAATAAAAATGTGTGAATCTTTGTGTCTGAGGTCGATTGTAAGCAGCTCGAATTGTGAAGTCCAAAACAAGTGAACATTTAAAATTGGGGAGAAGCACATCCTAAACGTTGCTGTCAAGCATTTGATCGGCAAATTCAGTCCAAAGAGAGTTGTAATCTACTAAACTTGGATACAGCTTTTTGAAAAACAGTCATATAACTGACATGTAATATATTGTTCAAAAGCTGTACATTTTATTGACATGGCATAAGTTGGGTTTATATCAAGGTTTTCATAGTTTCTAGGAACAGGCACGTGTGGTCCAGTGGATTGAGCATTCGCCCCGCACCCCACTCCCCAAGATCGGGGTTCGAGTCCCACTGCGGCTAACATGTTATGCCCTTGAGTAAGACACTTTACCATCAATTAACGTCTCTCCACCCAGGTTATACATGGGTATTATTCAATGCGGGGAAAGTAACATAGACTCGCTGTGCGGGGGGAAGTGGCGAACCCCCCCACCGCAAAAATAATACGGAGGAGTCTGGCCCAACGCTAATGAAAGAAAGATGGGCACTCTGCGCACAAGTTAACCAAAACAATGCACCAAATCCTGCTCGGCACGACAATTACTTAGGGAACATCCTGATTAGTCAAGTTCACCGGACTAGTCGAAATTTGCTTTTTAATGGCTTCAAACTGTTTTTCTTTCTGTGCAAAGCCACTAGAGTATGAAACATAGTGTTATAGCTAAGACAACTGTATGTTTGATGATGTGATGTGTGAAATTGTACACAGTTATTCCCCATCGCCTGTTTTATGACAATGGTTCATTGAAATCTAGAGGTTTGTGGAACTATTGAAATACAAACATCAGTGATTGTAACCCAAAAGAATGTAGGATATTAGTGTCCTTTTTAAACGGGGCTTTTTTTACAACAAGTTGCATGTAATGAGGGACACACACATGGTCCAGGGTTTCCCGCGTTAGGATTTTGGCGTCAAATGGACAGACAGAATTTTCACTTGACACAATTAAATTCAGATTAAGTATTACAATGAGGTCCACGTGGACGCCATAATTCTAATCCTCTGAAAGGCAAAAAATAGATTCCAACCTCAAAAGCAAAAGGTACAGACATAAATTTTCTGCTAAGATGCAGCATTCAAAATAGTGCTAGATTGTGTGAAAACCAACAAAATATGACAATGCTATTTATACTATTTGTAATTGTCTGACAGAAAACCACTTGTTAACATTAAAATAAGGAAATGTGATACTTCAAAAGTTTGACCAAAGGCACAATAGAAATCAGGAAATCTTCACCATTTATTGGAACTGATAAGTCCTGATTAGTAGTACTACAAAAATTGGAAGGCTGATCTCGGGACCAAAAATATTCCACTGGACCAGAAATTTGGAACATTTGGAAATTATACGGTCCAGTGGACTTCAAGATAAGGGAACCCGGATGTGGTGCCAGTCGATTAAAGCGCCAGACCCCACACTACGTGTGGGATTGGCCCAAATCATACTCCAGTTTAATATCTCATAGGAAGCATAAGTTACTATTTTCTACTTTAAGTTTATCGGCCAAATCAGATGTTTCATGAATCTCTTTACACCTGGCGTTGGGAATTAAACCACGACTCTTTGGATTACAAGATGAGAAGGCCGCATGCCACGCAATCCGACCGGCAGAAAGTCGCTCTTTTGTAATATATTAAATACATTAACGGAATAAAGTGGCACACACATAAAATGAATAGCGCCGCTATGACAAAAGTTAAAATATATGTCTTAGTCCAATATTTCTTGCATCAGCAACTAGCATGCCAAAGGTTGTGAGTTGAGCCCACTATGGCCAAGTGTGTTAGCCTTGAGTAAGGCATACTTCAATTATCCTAGTGTACCCAGGGGGTTTTTTGAATTGGCAGTAT
This sequence comes from Ophioderma brevispina, assembly GCA_023653785.1. Taxonomy (NCBI): domain Eukaryota; kingdom Metazoa; phylum Echinodermata; class Ophiuroidea; order Amphilepidida; family Ophiodermatidae; genus Ophioderma; species Ophioderma brevispina. The sequence continues at coordinate 13,557 of JAMKCH010002356.1, read as the reverse complement.
CAAGTTGTTGGGAAGGTAACAGCTCACTGTAGAGGGGTAGCAAACCCTACAAGAATTTACAAGGTGAAGTCGGTCCAATAATTGAAAGAGATGGGCACTCCGTTCCTGTGTACACAGGTCGGTAACCTTACTGGGTGTTGCAATCAGTAATCCAGGTTCCACACAAAGGAAAAGAAGATGCCTTCCGATATCTGCAAGAACTGCATATGACACCACAGGAAATGTAAGAATATTTTTTCATCTTTATTGTGCAAGCATATACTCTGTATGAAACTGAAAATCTAAAAAAGTGCTCTGTTATTATAAAATATATTTATAAATCTAGACAAACTATCACCTACATTAACCAAAGAATGTATGTGTGAAAGCAAACATGGGGTCGAGAATCTTCAAACATTTAAAGAGACGCCACAATTGCCAATTTAAAGTACATCATATCTAAATTGTCCAATTCTGAATATTGAGATCAGTTAAAAGAAACCCTGGTAACCAATGGAATGAGCTGAATTTTGGACCAACCTCTGGCAATCCCTATATAAAAATATAATAATTAATGGCAAGCTTAGAACATTCAAAATACAATTCTACACTATTCATGTCAAAGGTCATCTTGACTTATTACTTTGTAACAATACCTGTGATTTTGGAGACCCCGCTTCATTGAATTGTTCAAAGTGCATAAGTACTTTTTTAAAGAAAAAGAGAAAGTAACATTTTCCCATTTGTAGTTGGGGAGTTACCACATAAAACAACACTTGCGCGAGTGTAATCTGTTTAGTCTCCATCTTGACTTGGAGGACAGTTGTCTTATTGTCCCCGTAATGTATACAGTCACCGGTCTTTGACATGCACAAGGTAAGCAGCATGGCCATTTAATTTCAATGCCTTCTTGGATTTTGTGCTAGTTTAAAAAGCACGGCTCTTCAGAGCAGTGGGTTCCCCGCTTGTCGTAGGTGGACAAGGTCTAAATTTTTACACTCAATTGTTCATGCATACTAATTTACAGCATAAACCACTAAAATTGTGTTCCCTTTTAATACGCCCTTCACTTAAGGGTTCACAAATTGCCACTTTCCAATTCATCCTGTGATCAATCCTGAATAACCATCACAAACAAATACAAAAAAAAAAACACTTGTTTGTATAAAATACCATGAAATTTAACTACATCAAAATAATGTTTAATTTATATGTTCACAATTATTTGCCTACTACATATTCAATGTTAGGCCAGGAATTGTAAAAGCTGAATGAGCAGATTTTCATTTTGTAATAAGCCCAAATATTTTCTGAAATTACACAGAAGGTAAGGCTGTGGCTTGTGATTTTTTGATGCAATAACGACACACTTCGGCTGCAATCACTTTACTAGGTGAACTGGCACTTGAACACTGCATTCATACTTCATTGGCAGTTGTCGGCCCCCCCATGACGTGACCTTTAAAGATGCTTTGCACCAGGAAAAACACTTCGACCTGTGTAAGCCTTATTGACAAGTATCAGCGGCCACTTAAAGAGATACTGGCACATTTGAAAATAGTGCAAGGCCTCAAGATTTTTTTCCACATTTATATTTTTTGTATTGTTGTAAGTTTTTATATCCTACCCTCACCTGAAATGATTAAGACCCAATCATCGCCTTATGGTTATAACAGAACGATTTCAAATTAATGCGCCGGCAAACAGTAATTCCAGCAGAATTGGCGTTTAACCATGAAAACACATGCCGTTTTAACACAGGAAAACACACGCCTTACTGCGTTGATTCCCAAGGCAAGCACCCTGTTTGACTGGTCTGTGACCGTTGTGGTGTCCATATCATTAGTACGAGTCTCATTAATATCATGTAAAATACACATTGGTTGATTAAATTTATGGGCAAACTTAAATGGCATACATATTACCTGGGGTCTAACCTCTTACTACATACCTCTCTGTTTTTGATTATGTTATTTTTATGCATAAAAATGTATCCTATCTTCAAATGGCGCTAGACTATCATTTGCGTAGCAAATTGATGAAATTTAAAATTTTGAGGAAAATGTTCCAGTGCCCCTTTAAAATGAACTCACCATATATTCTGCCACAATGACTTTTCTTTTTGCACACTGGCAAATCTGTGAGATTGAAATATGGTACTCAAATAAATTGAAGGATTGCACACCAAAAAAGCAACATTAAGTAGGATCATCGGATAAAATGGTCTTACAGAATGACCATAAATCAAATCCTCTCCTCTGAATCATTTAGTCCAAACTACTATGGCAAGGATTGGAGTTTACTCCACATATTTTTGCCTTTCCAAGACCGTACTGTTTGCTCTTAGTGCTTTCATTATTTTTAAAATTTCGCTAACTTAATTTGCAGGATTCTTCATAAAGGCCATTCACCAATGATCCTACCTTAAACCGAGTCTAAAGTTTCTACTCCCTTCAGAATACAAACCACAAACCGTTTTGAACTTTTTGATCGGAAAGTTTTGATTGTTAAGGTCAGTTCATACTTCTAATGCACTCATTGCAGTAAATTTACTGCAATTGTTTCTGTTATACTTCCTAATAATTTACTGCTGGTCAACCCGGGTCACAGGTTGCAGTAAACTTACAAAAGAATGCTGCCAAAGGCCATTTCAACCTGACGTACCGCACCCTCCTGAACCTTGATGCATCACCAGTTAAATCATGTAACTTGTTGCAGTACTGCATTGCACTGCAATATAATGCAGGGCTGACTGCAGTATCACCGCACTGCAGTAGAGACTACAATGTAGTAAGTATGAACAGACCTTTATATTCAAGAATGCCTGTTTTAACTTACACCAGTGGTTCCAAACCAATGCGGTTGGCTTGGGAACATGATTGCAAGAATTCGTAAAAAACCTTAACTTTTTGATCCACATTATCAGAAACATTGTTCAATCTACATTCATTAGACATAATCACAAAATTTGGCGTACTTCACTGACCCTGATTTATTTATAAGTGGAAAACATGATCTGTGATATTTTTAAATACCACTATCAGGTCGGTCGTATGATCAAAACTATACCAGGGTGTTACCACCTGGGTAAGTATTACATCAGGAATGACTTGAACAATATGGTTTGATCATCTCACAATTCCGTTTCAAGGATAGGGAGAACATTATTGACTACAAATAATCATGAATTTTCCTACAAAACAGCATACAATTTTTAGATCTTGACTGATCATTTTGGAACTATTTCTTAAAGAAAAATTTAGAAAGAATTTCTGCAGTACATTTCCTTACACCCCCAAATCAAACCAATATACTTTGTGCAGGCAGCAGTATGGGAACAAACAGAGAAGATGCCATGACTTTTCGCCACAGCTATTTTGAAATGAATGCGTCATGCAAGCTGACTTTGTGCGCTACAGCAACTTCCGTGCTGGCATGATCATCACTGTGTAAAAGCTATAACATCATTCCATATTTACTCGGCCAAAACAGTTATAAACCAATACTGAAAATTACTAACCACCAACGGTGGTATCCGATATCTTATATCTGTTTTTACATATGTGCATGGGCGTTTAAGCATTTTAAAGAATCTGCATTGTTTGTGTCCCTAACTCACTGAAAAATGTGTGATACACTGTGTATATACATAATTATACAGAAAACGAAAAATAATCAGGGTACAAGGGGTATCACAAAAAGTTTTTGAAATCACCAGAAGTGAAGAGCTATATTTTGTCAGAATAATCACTCGTCCTTATGTACATTATGGGGCAAAAATGTCTCCTAAGTATGTATTTGCTTATAGGTGGCAGTTATGGAAGCAAGGTAATGTGGCTGTGAAATCTTGCCACATCTGCCTATGTCTTTCTGAATCTCCCTCCAATGATTTTTTCCTTCCACTGCGAGTGACTACTTGATGACACTGGTGAATTCCTTCATGAGGTGGAACGAGTGTTTTTCATGCAAAAACACACTGAGACTTCTGCAATGGGGCCAACAGTGTCAAGAAATGGGGGAGGAATGGTGCGACTCTAAAACGATAAAGTGGTGACTTTGAACATTGACTATGTAACGAAGTCTTACGTATCGTATATCCAAATGAAGTTTCTGGCTTCTTCACTTCTGGCGATTTCAACAACTTATTGATACCCTTACACTCAAGACGTTCATATGAGTGGGCCTTGCTTTTTCGAAAGCTGTAAGTAAATCATAGACAATAGTGGTACCTGGAATACCACTTTGTCTGCCATCGTGGTTGGCGAAATGGGGGGGGAACATGAAACATTTGAACTCTGGATGACCTTGAACCCCAGATGACTTCATTTTTTACAGTTCCCGATACACAAGATTATTTTCCACCTCACCTAGTTGCAGCCAATTGGACAAACTTGCAAATGAGCTAATTCTCATGATGAATAAACAATTAAGTCAAATAGGAGAGAACTTGGCTATCATGTACTAAGTAGAGTTAAATTGTAATACCTACAAACATTCTTAAGAATTACTCATTGCTGTCCAATTAAAATGGAATACATGTTCACTTTGGATTGCCCCAAATAGGGTGGGCCTCATAGACAAGTGCGAAATGATAGAATAATGTAGCGCAAGCCAACGCAAGAGACAGGTTTGTATTTTTTGGCGCTGCGATTCTGAGGAAACGCTGAGTCTATTTAGGATTGCTTTTACAATCGGAACAATAATACCAGATAATCCCGCATATTTGGTGGTAAACAAAGTATAGTTCCAAGGTTGCAAACTTTCCTTCATGCACTCTCAATTTCAAATCTTTTGAAATGTTGAAATTTAAGTGTTAAAAATTCTTTCTTTGAGCAAACGTAATCCACTACAGTCCATTTCTTTCTCTACCTCTGTAGGAGTATGTCATAACTGGACGCAGCTTGTTTCGCGTGTAAAAACTCCATCGTTTTAAGCCAGCGCGCACGGTCGACTAAACTGGTGCGACCATCAATCTCGCGCTGATGTCACGGCATGGAGGTAGGGAAATGGAGTATAGATGATGGTATTCTTAGAAAACAAGTTTATTTCATTACAGGAATTATGTGTAAAAGTAACTGCTCTATGCATCACCATACCATTTGAGTCCCTGTGAATAGTTCTTTGGCATACAGCTTTTAAAAAAAGATTTTTTCTTGAAAGTGCCAGGTTTAGATGTAAGCCAGGAAACAAAACAAATCAAAAACTGCGATGAAGCAAAAATTCTCCCTTCCGACAATTCTGATGTTTCACAACTGTCAGTGAAACAAGCGAATTTTTGATCAATTTGACTGCAAGCTCTATAACTTGGGATCCCGGGAGGTAAGTCAATATTTAAAGTATGCTTACTCCTTGAATCATTGGGTAGGTTACATAGTTAGGCCTTTGTAATTCCGTGACCGTGGAGAGATTATCATTTCTCAGTGGATTTGTTCTATGAGGTTAATGAACAAATTTACGGGGGTGCCCTCGTGAAAGTGTGGGCAGAATCCAGGAGGTGGGTAAAATTTCATAGTAGAGGGGTCAAAAATGAAAAGTGCTTGAATTGGCTGTAAAAAATGTAACCAAAGTGTTTGTCTGTGTTACACGGATTAAAAAAAAGGTATAGTTTGTATTACCTGTCACGTATGGTTACGGAGTTATAAGCCAAAATAGTAAAATGTCAAAGGTCATCACCAAGGTTAAATCTTTATATTGCAGCTCCGATTTCTTTAATATGGTCTCAAAATTGGTTTCATATTTCCACAGAATGCAGCAAAGTAAGTTGGCAACGCTCTTTGTATTTGGTATCGAGATAAATGACAAACAACGTCAATGCCATTGACCTCTATTGATCTCCGAAATTTAATACATCTGTTAGACAGTGCAAAATATATTGTTTGCAGTCTTTGAGAAATATGAACAATTTAAGACCATTTTTAAAGAAATCGGAGCAATATTAAAAGATTTAACCTTTGGTGATTATCTTTGACATTTGACGATTTTTGTCTTGTATCCCCATTACCATACGTTGAAGTAGTACAACTATACCTTTTTTTAATCCTGAACAGACGAACACTTGGTTACTTTTTTACAGCAATCCAAGCATTTTTCTTTTTTGACCCCTGTATTAGAATTTTTACCCCCCTGGATTCCGCCCCACTTTTACGAGGGGCACCACCACTAAATTTGTTCATTACCTTCATAAAAGACAATCCACTGAGATGTTGGCTCTGCTCTCCACGGTCACAAAATTGGCTCCAAATGACCCAACTAATAAATGCAAGCTTTTGCATTATACATTCACCCCCACAAGTTTATATTATGTTATATGTGCATGCATAAGCATCAAAGTTCTGAACTCAACTGATTGAACAGAGATACATATACTATTTTTTCCTACCTACTATTTTTTTTTTCCTCGCCTTAGTTTATGATTTGGAACATACCTGCATTATTTATGCCATTGTTAAAAGTGCCTATATGTGTAATTGCCTGTGACTGATTAAAAGAAATATGGAATATCTCAAAATTAATACCATAATGCCAAGTGTTCACTACAATATTTCTCCTGGCACAATAAGGCTTTTTCACACTGAGCAGGTGATTGATCACTTTTTTGCGATCGCTATGCAGCCGTTTTCTGATACTAGAGACACATGCGCAATAACTCTTTAGGATGATATAAAAGCTTTCCAAGAAGGATTAATGAGCTGCTTGCGTTCATGAAATACTTCTTTCTGAACATTTGCATCAGGGTTTTCCATTGACTTTTTTTAATCCTGAGGTACATGGTAACTTTAAGTGATATGACTTGTCACCTTGGTTTGTTTCTTCTCACTAAATAATGTGTTTTCCATTGTCACATTTGAATCCTGAATAAGGAATAACATGGCGAATATCTCTTACACAATACATTTAGCGGATAGGTTGTGTGCTATAATTGTGAAGCATAACACGATGTTTGCAGAGTTGGCTAAGTATCATAATGAATTTGGTGGCTGGTTTGAAGTTATAGACTGGGTATCGATCACCAGCTAGTGTGAAAAGCCTTAATATCCACATTTTATTATCCAAATTGAATACGACTATTTTGTCTGATTCCAACCTAAAGTTTGTTCATTCCTGTCATTACAAGAGATGTTGTACATTATAAAATTAAAATGTACTCAGCAAATTTCTGTGGAAGCAAACACAATTTTACTTTCATGGTATAAAGCAACAACAAAGTTAAATAAAAACATCTTGGTAAAAGATTGGTGGTTATATACAGGGAACATGGCATAAGTCCCTTTGAAATAGAAAAAATTATGTTCTAATTATCAGTACTCTTGAACAATGAAAAGACCTAATATTTTGTCGACCTACATCTAACACACAAAAGATTTTCACTATTTTTCATTAATCCTTATTTTTATAAATACTTTACAAAAGTTTATAGATATAAAAGTAACCAAAAATATGACTATCAAGTGAGTCTGAGGAAAGTTACTACATTTTGGTAATTCAAAGAAAGCAGTAGGAAAGGAGGTGTGAGGCCCAATTCAGTAATTGTATTCAAGATATCAACGCGCAGGCAACCTCTGACAAGGCTTAATTGATTCAATACACACAAGTACATTATAATGCAGCTATAACAGAGAGAACAAATTGAAGCCCACAAATTGGATCCTTGACTGTATTTTCACAGTGTCTTTTAAATGACCAATGTTGTTGGTGATAACTAAACAATTTACATAATATTTATAAACAAATTGGATTCATCCAGAGGGCTGACTCCCTATAAGTCTCCAATTTCAACACAGACAAAACACTTCTGTTAAACATGAACACTTCTTTAAAGTGACAGGAGATTTTTTAGGATACAATTCTCACTCAAATTTCCCGGGATCGGTGTAACCAACCTACCGACAATGTTTTCGAAGATTGATTGAAACAACAAGCACCAAAGAAAACTGCAAACCTGTTTTGGACTTGCCTGTTATCGTAATCTCCCCTATAGAAAACCCATGCTGGTCATGCTCCATGAGTTGGGGTATACAAAATGCGGGTGGCATACACTTTTCCCACAAATATTTTGTACCATTTTGTTATTGTATCATAAGAACGCAAGTTATGTATTTCAATGATTTATATGTCATTTTAAAGGGAATTTAATTCTAGACTTAAAAATGGTAGAGATTCCAGTTTGTCTATTTTTTTACTTTTTGAGTTATCGTATTTGAGTCAGTCGGGGTCATAGAGGGTGGTGCCTACGGGTGAGGTGCCTACGGATGATGCTGTGTCAAATATAGGGATTTTTTGATATTTAGGGCTTTTGCCATTTCTTTTTTATCAATATGTGTAACCCCAGCCATGTATTAAAATAAATAACTCTCATTTTGTTTGTTATTTATGTGGCATTCATTTTGACTCATACAACATTAAGCTATGATGATAATTGCAAATTTTGAACTACCGTTTTGCCTTGTGAGGTAACGGGGTTTCCTATACGATGCTGTGTACAATGTGTGTTTATTTGCTCTCGAAGTTCTGTGTGGCATAACTTTTTATAATTCTCCTAAACCCAGCAAAGTATACATTTTCAGACGGAAATTTGGATGAGGAATACCAATATGGCACCGTCTCCTGCAGAGGTTGCTTTAAAAAAGTTTTAAACTATGTTTTCATAACAAAGCAAAAAAATTATATGTTTTTTGAACACCCTGAGCTGCAGTAAGACAACATATTTCATTGTTATAAGTTCCCTTCTTTTGAAGGCTTATGAATGTCCCCTACGCATCTCAAGGAGTTGCAACAATATGATAATTGAAGGTAACCAATAGCCTGCCAGCAGAATGTTGTACGTTTTACAAAAAACTTTTTTTTTTTAAAACCAAATTTCACTTTTCTTCCACCCTATAAGAGTTTGGATAACATCTTTGAGTTTGATCACATTTTATTTATCCACAATCATACATCGGTATAACATATTACAACATACAATATGATATATAGTATTTTGTATACATGAAATATAATTAAGTGGGAAGAGTACCGGAAAGTAAGCCGATTAAAGGCCTGTCAAGTCCCCAGACTCCGTTTTCTATTAATTGTGTACTTAGAAATGAATGACTTTTTATAATTAAATTTAAACGAATGAAGTATTTTTTTGAGTTTTTAACATTTGATGGAATGTTATTCCATTGTTTAACCCAATGTAAGATATAGATTTACCGCTAAATCCAAGTTTAATATTAGGTATTTGAAAATCTGTTGCAATGTCTTGTAGAATAAGTGTGATTTTTAGCATGGTTACAAAACTTTGTCAAAATGTGGAGGGCAACGGTTGTTGCTGTATTGTACTGAATTTCAATATTATGTTACACAAATCCATTATTTTTAGTTGGTTATATTTAACAAAAGGATTAGATGCACTTCTGTAATCACTGGTTGCTCACTGCTCTCAGTGCATGCTTTTGCAGTATGTGCAGTTTTCCATTTCGTGTGCATGAACGTGCCATGCAGTGATTACCAGATGTGATATGTGATCTTTGGGAGAAACAGTGTGTTATAGAGACTAAAGAAGTTGCGTTTCAGTAGAAATGCTTTACTTGTGGCACCCTGTATATTCACATACAAGTTGCATATTTGTTTTCCTTACATTTTTAGCTTTACAACAATATATAGTTTTATAGGTATCTGAAAAAACAATTGATGACTTATTCTCATTTAAGTGTGAAAACGTGGTATTTTTTGTCGTTTCAAGCATGTAACACATTTTGCTCCCAACTCATGGAGCATGACCTGCTTTGAATTTCTGTCATGCACAACAGAAAAATATAAATCATCTTATTACATAAAGACGTCGTATTTGGCTTATTCACTTCATCAGGTGTGATCTAATACATTGGTAAGCATTCCAAATATGCAAAAAACCAGGGTTCAACAAAAATTGGGGCACTTCTTTCTGGAAATCTCCTTGTGTCCTCTTTAAACGGTTTACACAAAAAACCAAACCTGCATTTTGTGATCCACGGCCCCGGTCCTCAAAAAAACAACATGTAAAATACCTGATCTATGGGTCATTTGCATGGCTTATGCATGTGTCGGGGTGACTAAATTACTGAGCGATTGACAGTACAAAGCCTGCTTTAACTGTTGGGTATCTGGAGTTAAATGGCACCAATCTAAAATCAACTAAATTAAGTTTGGCCTTTATTACTTATGGAGTATGCTTATACATTTGTCAAGTTTAAACAACCATCCACACCAGAATTATACGGTGCATAATTAAGATGGGGCCCCGACAACTGTGGTTTTAATCACAGTATGCAAATGAGCTCAAATTAATATTCATAAACTGTCAAAAAAGTATCTGCAACATGACCTCAATCATGTTCTTCACTGGTGTCATGTTAGAAGTTCATTGATTAATCATTTTTTTTTTGGTAGAGTAGATTAATGTGCTGTTGCTGCCCATCTCCCGCCCTGCCCACCCGCTTGCCCATCCACTCGCACATCTGCATGCCCGCCCGCCCATTTGCAGTATAACATAAGCCCACATTGTGTTGTGGAGGCCAAAAATTGGGATGAAAAAAGGCAATGTATATGTTCCCTTTACGCACAGACCATAATGCAAGGCTTTTGTTTTATGTCACTCCCAACCAATAATATACATATATAACATAATATACTATTAGACTAAACATCTATGCAGAATGGGTGGGATCACGGTAAAAGTCGTTTGTAACATTAAAACATCGCATTCCCCGGACCGCGCTGTCTCTGGCCATCACGTTTTTGTGAATGGGGCCAAAGGTCACACAAGGTCACCAAGGTCACATGAGGTCCCCAACATGTACCCCACCCCGCCCCTCCTTTAACAACCCAAGTTACATCATCGAGCCTTACGGAATACGGCATGCAATTATATATTAAGGGTTAACATTTTTATTATATTACAGAAAAATACATACACCCCACACAACATTACACAGAGTACTCCTATTGCCTTCTGCACTTATTGCACGACGACACCAAACATCTTTCATTAGTCAGGCTAGGCATCAAAAAATAAAAAGAAAACAATCAGCCAACAATGTTCAATACTCTCAATTGGAGCAATCCATTTTACAGTACTTCAAATAATCACAATGCATACACATCCATTTTCAATGCAAACATTTTCTACACAAATTAAGGAGAATCTAAGTTCGCTGTATGGACTTAATTTGTTGATGTGCACACCTGCCCAGATAGCTGAGAGGAAAAGCCTGCGAAACTCTTAATGAGCTCATGGAATGTTGCTCAATCTCCTTCAAACTTTGGAATCTGTTGTTGGTATATGAATGTAATACATGTAACAAATTCTTTTGGGAAATTAAAGACATTTATTTGTATTTTCGAGGTAAACTTGAACCAATTAACTTTTAACCCAAACTGGACATGTTACACAAAACAATCCAATAATAGTGATATCATCGCCCTGTCGAGACAAAATGTTCCTGTTCAGCATTGTACACTGATATTTTTAATAGAGTTAGTTTTTGCAAGACTGGCAATCACCAGCAAAATAATGGTGGGTTCATACTTTTATTGGTAGATGCCAGCCAATGCTAAGCCTTTTGAACATGTTCTCGCAAAGCACCATGTCATGCATCTGGGCACTCAAGGCATGTCTGAAAGGCGTCACCAATGTTTAGCCAGCAGTCAATATCTTGTATCTGTACTTATTAAACACAGGAAACACTATTGCAATTTAAAATTGAACTGATTTTCACAAAACTCATCTAAAAAACTCATTACATTTATCTGATACCAAATATCACACTCTCTTCGTCTGGTCAATTTACTTAGCTCATTCACCATAATCTTCCCATACAAACAATACAAAACAAACATCCATTAACACTCCATTTGTGACCATCACATGCTTACCCATGTGACAACATGTGGATTTTTCATGTGTGCTAGTATAGCCATTTTGAGAAGCATGTGGTTTTCAAGGTGCTGCTAGTATAGGTCCTGCTCTCTTGCAAATTCTCCCTTACAATGGTGTTGACAATGACTTGAAAGACCACCCCCCTTCCACATTGTTGGGTCTGTATCTGTGGTGAAGTGAGGGTAGATAACTTTTCTTTGGATTGCGCTTTGTCGCTGGAATCTCTCTCGCACAAAGTTTGGCAGCAGCCTCTACTCCTCTACGTCCCTATCACCCCTAGCACATGTATAAAAGAGGTCAAATAAATAGGAAACGTTTAATCACCAGGAACTTATTTACGCCTACTTCTTTTCAATTCTTTAACAGATTATACTCACCAAATTGTGAGATTGTTCTATTTTTTCCTGTATACTTACGAATGACCAACTGTGCATTTTTTTGTGCTCAAATAAAGCCTCAGACACCCCCTACTGCCACATTAAAAAATTTCGGTGCGCCCACGCTAGCAGCGTCCCCACTGCATCTCGGTACGCCCAACCACATGACGTCACTGGCGACCAAAATCCTTTGCTCATTTTTGTACCTTCCCCAAGGCTCCACTTGCGGGGGAAGGTCCTGGATGAGGGTTAATAGTTGGATCATTCGTAAGTATACACGTATACAATCGAACAATCCACATTTTTGTGAGTATATCTATTTTATGCATTCTATACATTACAAATGATCCAACTAGTGCAGAAGGCCACACTGGTCACTAGGCGGAGGAAGTGGAGCCGGTATCTCAGTAGTAGCGGGTTTCTCGCCATGTTTCTTAATGGAAGCTGAATAATTTGCCCCATAGTCATACCAGATACATAAATACATATATATTTAAAAACACATCAATATCAAGGTACAATTGTTATACCGGCAATCCTCACCTTATGAACATGTTCTATGATGCATGGCGACCTTCCTCTTTCTCTGACTGCTTTGCTGACAGATGTTTTGGCCACGGTTTTGGTTACTAGTAAGACTTCCCTTCATTATTAATTTTTGAAAAAAGGTTAAAATTCTGGAAAGTTGTATGCGTCCTCCATCTTGCTGCTTCCATAATATCAAAATTTCACTCCTAAGTGAAAAGCCCATATGGTTTGCCTGACTTCTTATCTCATGAGCATGTGGGTTAATGGCGATGTTACTGTCCATTGCAAGGCTTCACTTTAAAGCTCAGAGATGAGGTAAGTGACCCGCGTGATCATGTTGTTTTGTTGTCAGGTTTTGAAAGGTTTTATTGTAGTTATAAAAGAGGTGGTCAGAAATTGAAGAATCCTAGATTTCCTCAAAAGGCAGTGCGGTGGTACAATGTCGGAGAGCTCTGACTGGACACCATGGTTATCCTCAGGATCCCCAGTAACACTGGGTAGTTCTGGAAGTACTATTGGGTGAGGTGCATAACTGAGTGTCTGTTTTTTAGCCATGAAACCAGCACGAGGAGTAGAGTAACATTGTGAGAGTCCGAGACTCTCATATACTTCTTGTCGTTAGATAACGCATTAATTTCGTAACACCTTCTGGTAGAAGCGGCGATAAGGATGAATGCTGTCTTTCTTGTCAAGCAGAGAGTGGCTTTGTCCAAAGGTTAAAACGGCTCGCCAGCTACGTATTGGAGACCTAAGGCAGATCCAAGAAGGAGTGAG
>JAMKCH010002355.1:0-36024 GCA_023653785.1 Ophioderma brevispina | reverse complement strand
TCCATAGTGCTCCACAGGAGTCTGGCAACCTCCAAAATCCCAACTCTAGTATCGAACATCGGGCGTCCTTCCCCCCCCCCCCTGATATAAAACTACTGAAAGCGGGACATTTTGACTGAAAATATGTATGCTTTTAATTCTATTTAGAACATGTGTCATGTTTTTAATGTGCAAATACATTTTTACCCTTTCTTATTGGCATACATACTCATAAAAGCTATAACAAACATTAATTGTGTTGTGCAGGTTAACATTTAATAGTTATATGTCCCAATATCTCTGTCTCCTGGTGTCTATGTGTTCTTCTCTTAATCAGGATTTCTGGTGAAACGGGACATTTTCTCTACTCCCGAGGTGTCCCGTTTAAGCGGAGTCAACTGTATTATTATTAAAGTGACATTCTATTAAAGGCACTATCAGTGATTTGCTAAATCAGAAAATTGAAAAAATTATCAAAAATCAGATTTTTGCATGTCTGTAACAAGTATAGCTATGCTAATATACCCTCCAATTGCTAAGACTGAAAGCACCCTAATAAGGACAGGATTGGATATTTTAGTCATTACTGTCCGTACGGACACTTAAGGTCCGTTCATACTTCCACTGCACTGCATCGCTGTGCAGTAAATTTACTGCAATGTTCCGTCACTTCCGCTGCACTCCTAATCGATTTACTGCAGGTCAACCAGGTCACTGCAGGTCACGAGTTGCAGTGCGTTGCAGTAAACTTGCAGAAATTTGGCATACCGCACCACTGACTGCACCCACTGCATCTTGCTGCATCGCCAGTTAAAATCATTTTAACTTCGTTGCAGTACTGCAATACTGCAAGTGATTGCAGTGGCGATTTTGGTAGGCTGCATTGCAGCACTGCACTGCAATGCAGTGAAGTATGAACGAACCATTACTACAACACTTAACTGAATGGAGATTCATATCTTTGAAAACTGATATTTTCTTTTCTGTCAATTTTTCAGTTGCAAAAATAATTTATGAGAATTCTACAGAACTTTTCTTTCATTTTTAAGCTATTCCTGCAAATTTCAAATATTTTGACTCTTTGGAGTGAATCACTGATAGTGTCTTTAAGGTCGATTCACTCTTTGGAGTGAATCACTGATAAGTGTCTTTAAGGTCCATTCATACTTCACTGCACTCTGCAATGCAGTGCAGTGAATGGATGAAAACCATCTCTGACTCAATGCAGCAGCAACACAGTTCAAATTGCATTGTACTGCTTCTGCTGTGTTGAGTCAGAGATGGTTTCATCTGTTGTCACTGGACTGCAGTGCAGTGAAGTATGATTATGAACCGCTAGGAATCAGTAAAAAAGATGATAGCCTGAAGTCAACTATTTGGTGTTGACTGGAAGTGATTAAAGCACTCTTGTGTGATTTATTTTTAGGAAATTTTCAACAAAAGGAGATTGGTAAACCTATTCTTGACACTGTCTTAGAACCTGGAGACTTGCTGTATTTTCCCAGAGGGATCATTCATCAGGTAACAATGAATTCCAGATACTTGATGCTAAATTATCCTCAAACATTACCCTAAACCTAATTGTGGGCCGCCAGCTATAGCTTGCAGGACCACTTAGCAATCCGTTGTGCGTGTGTATGTATGTGTGTATGTGTGTGTTTGTGTGGATGTGTGTGTCAAAAATTGTTTTTAAAAATTGACTTCAATTGAAAAGTTTAACTTCAATTGGAACCAAACTTCTGTCATAGGTGCACAATGGGATCCCTCATATGTTGATGAGGTCAAAGGTCATGTTGAAAGGTCAAAGGTCATGTGAGGTCAAGTTGAAAAATGGGCTAAAAATGTAAAATTGATCTCAATTGAAAACTTGAAGTTCAATTGGAACCAAACTTTTGTCATAGGTGCACCATGCGATCCCTCATATGTTGATGAGATCAAAGGTCACGTGCCAGGGTCAAAGGTCATGGGGCGCCCCACAGCTTATATTCTTTGAATATAGCGAGCGCGAAAGCCGAGAACCGCGAAATTCTAGTTTTCTTCTGTTTGCTTAAGCAGGAATGCATATCACTTAAATATTTAAAGAGTAATTGTTTTGTGTGGGCTTACCCATTCAAATATGAAACCAGGCATCAAAAACTTTGTTAATACAGAGATACACAAAGAGTGATAAACAGTTAAACAGTAGGTCACACTTTGCCAACATAAAAACAAACTTTGTCAAAACTTTTTCACATGTACAATTTCATCAGGGATGGAATAAGGTACCAATTGATAAGACTTAATTTGATTGGGCAGAACAAAGATCTGCCCATGAAATATAATATGTGTGACAATCAAGAGCCTATAAAAATAGTTAATTATGGACCAAGATGTCAAAAAAACCCAAATTAAAGGTGGTTGTTCCGATTCATGTGTATTGTGTTCTATAGTAGATATGAGACGCCGGGCCACTTGCACATTACACCCCATCAAGGAACCGTTTTGGGAAAAAAAAACTTTGCGGTTTTGATGGTAGAAGAAATAATGCGTGGGTTGCATAGCCCTAATCAATACTGTGATAATAAAATAAAGGGTTAACCACTAAAACGGCAGGTTTTTTGTTTCGTATCTGGGAATGAAATGGATTCGAGGGCTCAAATTTCAGGACGACAATGAGAAAAATACGGCCTTTCATCTGATATCAAAATCGATACTACTTCCGGGTAAATCAGGGGGGTCCCAAAGACATGCCCCTTTAAATAGGATTTTTTTTTGCCTTTTTAAATCATATTTTGTTTGAACATGCCCTGCCCAAACCAATTAGTCTAGCAGATTATATGGGTTCCCATGTACCCCCTTAAAACTAAATTCGAACATGATTTTTAGAATCTCTACATCATCTACATGGGTCAGTTTGGTGGCCATCTTGGATTAAGAGGGATTAATCGTACAAAGTGGTTCAATTTAGTTGAAAAGTACCTCAAATTATTCGTCTCATAAGGAATCCAAAAATATATAGTTTGGCATATCTGTGATGTTCAGTTACAGAGATATGGGTGAAAATGCAATAAAGGTCATTGAACTTTTGATTGGTTATTGTACAGGGGGCCAAATTTTTCAAAATGCTTCAATCTTGACAAAATTGGTGTCAAATTGTGCCAGTATGAGCTTGAGCAATCTGGAAATGTACAGTTTCCATGATTTCAGATCTTCCATTTTTATTTGTCTCATAAGGAATCCAAAAATATATAGTTTGGCATATCTGTGGTGTTCAGTTACAGAGATATGGGTGAAAATGCGATAAAGGTCATTGAACTTTTGATTGGTTATTGTACAGGGGGCCAAATTTTTCAAAATGCTTCAATCTTGACAAAATTGGTGTCATTTTTTTTTTTTTTTTTTTTTTTTGTTTGAACATGCCCTGCCCAAACCAATTAGTCTAGCAGATTATATGGGTTCCCATGTACCCCCTTAAAACTAAATTCGAACATGATTTTTAGAATCTCTACATCATCTACATGGGTCAGTTTGGTGGCCATCTTGGATTAAGAGGGATTAATCGTACAAAGTGGTTCAATTTAGTTGAAAAGTACCTCAAATTATTCGTCTCATAAGGAATCCAAAAATATATAGTTTGGCATATCTGTGATGTTCAGTTACAGAGATATGGGTGAAAATGCGATAAAGGTCATTGAACTTTTGATTGGTTATTGTACAGGGGGCCAAATTTTTCAAAATGCTTCAATCTTGACAAAATTGGTGTCAAATTGTGCCAGTAATGAGCATGAGCAATCTGGAAATGTACAGTTTCCATGATTTCAGATCTTCCATTTTGGTTTAGCAGTTACGAAAGAGATGAGTAGTCCCTAATTCCCATACAAAACAATACAAATTTGATAAAAGGTAACTTTACACTGAATTTTACCACCTAACTAAACATCCTAGATAGTGCAAACTATACTTTTCTGGATTGCTCATGCTCATAGCTACATACCAAATTTGTCAAGATCCATGCATTTTGAAAGTTAGGCCCCTGAACAATGACGAATCAAAAGTGCAATGACCTTTATCACATTTTCACCGATATCTCTGCAACTGAATATCTCAAATATGCCAAAGTATATATTTTCTGATTCCTTACAATGAGACGAATCATTTGAGATACTTTTCAACTCAATCAAACCATTTTATATGACGGATCTCTTTGGATCCAAGATGGCCGCCTCTGGCAGGCCGGCGGGGGTTGCTTCGTGACGCCCGGCACCGGCTTGCCCTCGGGCCAAAACAAGCGTTTACTCATGAAAATCCATGAGTGAACCCCTAAATCTTTCTAGAGAAATAAATTCAGCATTGCCCAGCATTCTTTTCTTAAAAATTCAAAATGTATTTTAACACAGTTAAAACACATTAGTTCACAGATTATATTTCAATTACAGTTAAAACTTAAATTAGGCTTTTACCAGAATGTGCCCATTGATTCCAAATGCCATGGGCCATGCAGGCCTTGTGAAACATGCAGTATTTGGCATGTTGAAATGAACAAAAGAACAAGATGAACAAAAGAAAAGAACAAGATGAACAAACAGCATTTGAATAAACTTAACAGTTGGTTTGATAGGTTCTTCACAGAAAATTCTGCGTCTCAATTTGTTCCTAGTCCAGAAGTCATATCTGGTGATAATTTTGCTGGGCCTGACAATATGATTCCCAGCCGGATTGGACTCTGCTATGATTTCAACTGTTCATTGGTGAAATAATTCAACTACCTTGACCAAGACTAGAGATGGTGTGACAAATTCTCAAAACCTTCATGGTTTAAAACTATTTTTTTCTTTTTCAAACATTTAGTTTAATGGAATTTAACACATTTATCCCTGATTTATAAGCTAATATCCACATAAATTTCCACATTCTTTTTTATTATCGTTCTTTATCCCTTTAAATTTTAAATTTCATTTTGCCTGTTTAATAAAGCTTTTTGTTCCATGCAGGCTAATGCTCTTGAGGACACCCATTCCCTACACATCACCCTCTCAACCTGTCAGAAAAACACCTGGGGAGACCTGCTGGAGAACCTAGTACCAAGAGCTTTACAAGTCGCCATGGAAGAGGATGTTGAGTTTAGACATGCCCTGCCCAGAGACTATCTCAGTTACATGGGCGTTGCATCTTCTGATATAGTAAGTTTCTCAGATTCAGACAATGGTTGTATAGGGTGACCAAAAATGCAACTCATGACAATATGTTGGCATTGTCAAGAGTTGCATTTTTTGGGTCACCCTGTATTTTGATTCAGCTACTTGATGTAAATCTCAAATGCTTGTGTGAGATAGAAATCATAAAATGAGGTGCTAAATTGGAAGCGGGTTGGCAGCAATAATTTAACACTTAAAGAGGCACTGGCACATTTTCACAAAATATGAAATTTCTTCAATTTGCTCTCAAATGATAGTCTAGGCCATTGGGAGAACAGAGATATATTTTACACATAGAAATAACATACCCAAAACAGATAGGGACATTGATATGAGGATAAAGACATCCAGGTAATTTGTAGGCCAACTTTTAAGTTTTCCATAACTTTAATCAACAATATTTTTGACTCGTACTCACTGATATTAAAACCACAAAGGTTATAGACCGATCAAACAGTGTGCATAGCGTGGGAAACATGCATACGGCGTGCGTGTTCTTGTGTTAAACGCCATTTTCGTCGTCTGCTGAATTTAACGTCGCCGGTGACGTTAAATTATAAAATCGTTCTGTTTACCCATAAGGAAGCTGATTTGGTCTTAATCATTTCGGGTGAGGGCTTTTGTATATGAAAGCCTTACAACCATGCAAAAATATTGATTTTGAAAAATCTTGAGGGCACACTATTTTTCAAATGTGCCAGTGTCTCTTTAAAGCCACTATCAGTCATTTTTTTCCAAATTCAAAATGCCCACTTTGTCTCTAAATTGCTAGTGTTTGGTCATATCAACACCTTATATTTTTTTATTTGTGAAAAACAGACACTTAGGCATTTTAAAGCAGTCTTGAAGATGTCATTTACAACTGTTTCTGGGCCTTAAAAAAGTCGGAACCTTACTTTTATTAGTAAACAAAGCATAAAAATCATATCTTGACAAATACGGTTTGTTATGCTTAGTCACTTACAGGGGTCTTTACTACAACATGCAGTGCAAAAAAATGGATTTTGTCAAAAAATAGGGGGCGCAATTTGTTTACATTGTGAAGAAATCGCTGATAGTGGCTTTAAGTGACCAAGGGGTTTTCACTCCCATTAGTGCCCAAGGGGGGGGGGTTCCATGGGACCCCACACTAATTAAACCACTTTCTCGACAGAATTTTGCACCCCCCGGTCACTTAAGTGTTAAAGACAAAGGAGTAAGATTGAGAGCATTAGTTTAGCCTATACTATCTAGCTTATATTCAAGATGTTGAATGATTAGGCTGAGTGTGTATCCCTTTAAAAGACAATTGTCTGTCACATCAAATCTTAATTTTTGTGATAATCATGATGTAATGATAAGTCTCACAAAGGATTCAAAATTAAGAAAGCCAAATTAATACCAATGTGATATAATTTTGTTTCCGCAGACTCACCCTAAAAGGTTGGAATTTCTAAAGAGGGTTAGTCAGCTGATGATGAAGCTTGCATTCTATGCACCTATAGATGCAGCGGCAGATCAAATGGCCACAAAATTTATGCATGATGCTATGCCACCTGTCCTTACTAAAGGTAAGACAAGTAGAAAGTAGCCTTCTGTGTACCAGCAGCACCTGTTAGATACAGGGCAGTACCACCTAACCCTAATCCTTAACATTTCTGATCTGAAGTTGAGGTAATGCAAAAATCTTCTTGCATGTGTACATTTACACAGCTGGATTCTTACTCTGGTGTAGCATGTTCCGCAACTACATATTCTTTGTATAAATCTTTTCAAATTATGATTGTAAAAGTTTGGAAACTAGGTCACATGCACCAGTCCGTATAACATTTCACAAAGCTATGAAACATCAAAATCATAGCAGCCCTTGCCCAAACTTTGCTGGCTCCTTGGAGGAACTCGTGAAAATGATTTTGTTTTTCCTCGTCATGGTCCTCTCTGTAGCCCCACAGATGAAGCACTTTGTACAGTTTATTGAGTGATTGTCTGTCGGCATGGTGATGACCTGGAATTTTAAAGTGGGTCATGATAACAAACTGAAGTTTTGGTTGAGACGATTGAATCATCTCAGTCTTTTTTCAGATTTTTAGTCTTGTAGTATCGGCAGCAGATTGAAGTTTGCAAATGGAGCTGGAGGTAGTATACTTGTGAACGTCCATATGCTGGAGAAGAGCCATTGATATATTGGTAGATGATTGTACTTAACTTGAAGTTGACTCTCTCCCTAACTGGCAACCGGTGGAGATTGGCAAGAAAAGGTGTAATGTGTTAGCATCGATTTATGCCATGAATGAGGCAAACTGCCTTGCCCTGAATGGGAGAAATTGAGTTTGGTGAATTTGGAGAAATTGCTATTTGTATTGCCAGCAAAGAGAGAGTTAAATAGTCAAGGCTAGATAATATCAAGGCCCAGATAATTTGATGACATGAGTCATTGTCCTGGAAATGCTGTATTCAAGCAATATATGATCTGAACCAGTTTAGAGGTGCACCAGATGACCAAAAGTGATATGGAGGCAATTGATAAGGATTTCTTGGTGAATAGTATCAAAGACCGCTGTCAGGTCAAGCATGGCCATAAGAACAACTTTGTTACTATCAAGATCACTCTTTACTTTCAGTAAGGCAGTCTCTGTACTGTGGCCTTTCTGGTATGCCGATTGAAATTCCTCATAGAGCTCATGCTGAGAAAGATAGTCCTTAAATCTGGAAGCAACAATGCATTCTGTTACTTGGGCAAGGAACTGGATATTTGATACTGGACATCAAGATTCATGTTTTGACAAAATAGGAGTAACAGTTAGCCTCCTTACATTGGGAATATAACAGGAAAATGTGATGGGACTTAATATTGCTATATTTTTTTTCAAATGCTGCCATTTAAATCTGGCCTAATTTGACCTTCAGCTTGGGGTTTCTAAAACCAGGTAAGACACGATCTTGGTGTACATACCCATGTTTTCATAATCAAGGAATCCAATGAGAATATTAATAACAACAATTGTGAGTGCCCTACGCACATTCATATCAGACATGGCAGCCATGTTGAAATGTATAGTCTTATTAGTTGATTTGCAGCATCTTGACATTCATAGATTAACTTTGTGATAGATACACATGAGAATGGAGTTACCAGTGTATTTCTAGTCATATTCTGTAGTTTGATTTGTTTCATCAGGGACTGACTTTGAAAAGGAGAGTGAGAGTGATAGCTGCCCTACAGCTCTCCTTAAGCACTTTGAGGGAGCCATTTTCAAGCTCCCCTTGGGAAAAATGGGGCACATCTTGCCAGTTTTTCCGTTTTTTAGGTGCACACATTTTGCACAAATGATTTATCCTCAAAGTACATGTCATTGCTATCGGTGTCTCATGTGTTCATGCGTCATAGGATTTCGCCCCTTAGATGAGGGCCCGGCATTTGCAGAAATCTGTACAGGCAAGATGTGCTTTCTTGCAAACAACAGAGTAATGACTGCCGCCTTCATTACAACCACAGGCTGATAAGGTCAGGCTTCATATGCTGCATTCGACTAGTAGTTTTTACGACCCAATATTATTTTTACACAGTACTCTTAGGGGATTACAAAATCACTTTTTAACGTTAACTTCAAAAGGGTTGAAGTTGGCGCGAAACTTTACAGTGGGGTTTTGGGGTGAAGCCATTCTATCGAGATGAAAAACTTAGTTACAATTAAATCGGGTTCATTCCCCCCTTAAAGCATTTATTGCAGTGATATTTCCATGGATGATGAAAGTTTATCAGTGAATGCTTCCAACTTGTCAGGACAGCAGTCTTTCCAAAACCGGCCCAAAAAAACAGGAAAATAGTATGCGCCGGTCAGTGAGGGCTTTGGCAAGTATGCAAGGAAGCATGACATGATCTTTTAATGTTTCTTATGACTTCATTAACATCTATAACTGCACGGTTCCTAGAACAAGACCCCATGATCACTTCAACTGTAATTGTTGGCATGTGCATGAGTATGCAAATAAAGAGTGGGTAAGAATGACAAGTGTCATCAGCACTACTTTAATCAGTGACATGGATACCTCCTGGAATTCATTATGGTATGCAAATTAAAATCAGCTTTCTCGTTGTGTTACAGCGCTACTGGTAGTGCACCAATGCCAATGTCTATCAGATGTGGATCAGGACCAGTTAAAATGACTCACTTACCCCTCTGCAGTGCATTGATAACAACAAACATTTCTATGATAAGTGTGATGATTTGTTCCTTGTTGGCAGTAATATTCAACACTCACAGCTTGTATTAGTAGAGGGGACTCACTCACTGTTTTCAGCCTTGTACACATGGTTGAAGCCTTTTGCCTAAGTTGTCCTGCAGCATGACTTAACGGCTGACTCAGATTTTGGAAATATTAATTTTGTTGTGTAGTAATTAAAAGATGTCATATAGAACTAAAGATAGTTACCTGAAATGCTTTAATTCCAAGTTAGAGATCAATTGGATTAATTTTTTCGTTTTCATGCGGTAAACATTTAGGCACAGAATAACAGCTGCCATAGGATACCGTGTATTACAAAATTTCTGGATCCGGAATGTATAACAAAGTTGTGATTTCTATATGAAAGACCTTCGATTTGAGCTTAGTTATTTCACCCAGTGATTAGTATAATGGACAAGAATTATGTCTGTGCAAAAAACCTGATTTGTTTGAAAAAATAGTGCGCCCTCATGGGGAAATCTCTGAGTCGGCTTTTAATGCTGGTCTTGTAGCTGTCAAAAAAGAACTTTAGAGAGCTTGCATTGCTGCATGATTATTTTTACTGCTGCATTTACAAAAGTTGAACCTTTGCTGGAGATGCAGGCCACAGAACATTCCACAATATGGCACACGCATCAAGAATTATAACTTCAGGAACATCTCTATTCCTTTGACATCTTTCAACTTTTATCTTTCATTTCAGCACTGACTTGTTGCCACTTTCATTGAACAGAGCAGCTGGATACGGGGCTAATCACACAGGTATAAATCGTTTCAGTATTGACAGGCTGTGGTGCATCATCAGCATTTAACTTTGAAGTTTTTGACATCGGTTTGACCTTCTTTTTCAATGTATCATGAAATCCTTGGGGCCAGGTTCTTTCATATTCCACCCATTGATCAGTGCCAATCTTGACAGCAGCATCAACATTTACACTTGATTCATCCACAGCCTTTCCAGAAAATATGTTTATATTATTAGGCTTGAAGTTGGATCCTTGTCATCATCGAAAATTTCCAATCCATGCATGTTGATAGTGCCTCACATATCTTTAATGTGGCATTTTTCTTTGTGGCAAGTAACCACTCCCTGCACTTGACCATCTTGCACTGCTTCAGGGTTATTCTTTAGCTGACCAACTACACTAAGTGATAGAGCCCAGATAGCAAGAGTAGTGTTGTTCAAAGTAGAACCAATAATGCCCAATGATCCTTTCCCATATCGCATGTAAGTGGTCTCATATGAACTGATCTGACTAGATGACATTCCAGATGGCATCTTGATGCTGCATGTCATGCTCCCCTTATTAAAAAATGCTTCAACAAAGTTGGTGGAAGATGTTGCATTGAGCATAGTTCACACGACTAGATGCAAAGAAGTATGGCAGCATCTTCTCAACTGCAGTCAAATGGAGTGGCTAATCCCCCCCCTCTCTGCCCATACAAAAGCCATAGCAATCAAGATGTCCACCCATAACTTGGCCGTCCTACTGCGTTGGCTGCTTGCATCAAGAAGTTCACTGAGTTCAGCAGTGTTTTGAATTTCTTTGCTGTCAAGAACTGCTGTCAAAAATTGATGCAACACCAGGTGATGAAAGAACAACTAAATCAGGATCAAGAGTCTCAACAAGATAATTGATGAGGGAGCGTTGTGACAAGTGTGCTCCTCTCAGCTCCTGGTACAGGTTATGCAGTTCATTGCTATCCCACATGCATGTGCGATCAGCGTTCATTTGCTTAATCATGTCATCTACAGCTTGGTCAAACAGTCTATGACCTGATGTACCCGGTCGGTTAGAGAAAAACTTTGACATGCAGTCCTTATGGTAACAGGCTTTGGCTGCATGATCACTCAATGCACTGTTTGTCCTAAATGTTACTTTGATTGCCCACTCATTGCCTCATTTCTTAGCATGTCTCAGAATTTGCTCTTTGAAAGAGACCTCTCTTTTCTATCTGCTGTTCTACACAAATATGCATCACTCCATCAACTTTGATTTTTAGATCCTTCAAAATTGCATTCATCTCTGCAAAATAGACAATGTTGGAAAAAGTTCAACTTAACTGAACTTCTTGGGCATTTGCACATATACTCGGTCTAGGTGATATGTTCCGCTTTTCCCGATGTCGCTTGATATGTTCTTTGGAGCAGTAGGTACTGATGCAATTATAGTGAAATGCAAAGGATTCTGAATTTTCATCAAAATAAGGTTAGTACAAAGAAATAGACCATTTTAAATGACTGCCATTTTGAAAGAATCCATCTTACTCTTTTTTCCTTTTGAAATGCATAAAACAAAACAAAAAAAAGACAGTCTCTTAAAACTATTCACTAGCAAAAGATTCGATGGAGTACAGAGTGCCAGGGACATCCCAGCCCATGGGCTATCACATAAACAATGGGTGTTGGCATCCATCTTGGATTTCACAGTAAAGATGACCACAAAATGAAAAACTAAGCACTGGAATTAATTCCTTGGTGTTTAAATTAGTCAAAATAAAAAGTGACAATTATTTTATGACTGCAGGGTATATTACTCAAGGGAGATGCAATTTGGCAGTTTCCAAGATGGTCGCCAGAGGCCATTTTGAATTTGTACATTTCCTGAAAAATGCTCAAGGTTTAGAATTTGGCATCCACCAGATTTGGAAGCAGCACCCTCAAATTGACAAGAAACCATCAAAAAACAAGGTTCACCCATATTAGGATGGGGGCGTAGCCTGGACTATGTGGTTTCTTCAACATTAAAGGTCCATGGCCCAATCGCTAATAGCCTCGTCTCCAGATTTTACCGGAAGTGGTCAACATTTTGGTATCAGAAGAAAGTTACTATTTTTCTCATTTATCCTGTGAAATCTTAGAACCAATGGATGTTTGGTTTGGAAGTTATGAGCGAAAATGTGCCCCATTTTGGTCAACCAATATTAATTTTACACGGTACTCTATGGGGCTTACAAAATCACGTTTTTAGCTCTCGCATCAAAACGGATTGAAATATTGGCGCAAAACTTTACAGATGGGGTTTTGGAGGCCAATCTATCAAGATGAAAACTTCATATCCTTAAATCGGGCCATCCCCTTTAACAGTATCATTTGAAGTTGGAAATCAGCACAAATTCTGTCAACTTAGAGAAAGAACATAGCAAACTTATTGGCATGGTCAATAGCAGATTCAGGTTGGAAATTACCAGACCTATTTAGTAAACTCTTCACTGTACGAGAGAGATCCTTACTGGTGGTAGAACTATGCTGGATTTGAAGAAATTAGTCTTTGCATGAAGTATGTTGATGTACAGAGTAGGATTACTGTAGCTGAAAGTATGAACCTCTCCCATGTATACTTCATAAACTTCGAAGTACAAAAGTAAATTAATCGATGCGCTGCGCAGCATTATCACGCTTTACTACAAAACGCGCTTATACACTCTTAGGCGCCGTCTAAATCGCGCGCGTTGGAGACACAGCGCTTGATGTAAGAACAAAACAAATCTCTTACACTGATACAAAAATACTGGTCATATAAGTCAACAAATACCAGACATTCCTTGTGAGACTGGTGTGGGAGTTGATTACTTTGTACTTCTAGGTTTACAAAAAAAAAAAAAAAAAAAAAAAAAAAAAAAAAAAAAAAAAAAAAAAAAAAAAAAAAAAAAAAAAAAAAAAAAAAAAAAAAAAAAAAAAAAAAAAAAAAAAAAAAAAAAAAAAAAAAAAAAAAAAAAAAAAATCTCCATAGACACTGTACAAACAGTCAGTTCATTTGGGAGGGGGGCTGGCAGGGGGCAAGGCTTCTTCCCCTGCTGGTTATGCCACTGACTGCTAGGCAATAAAAGCAATATGTTGATAATGTTAGTTATGCATGAGACTCCCTAGCATTCTCAATTATAATGGGGTTTATGCTTTATTCCATATAGGCTTTATTGGTTTCTTTCATCCAGGCCTCACTCCAGTTAGAAAATCCAACCACGTGATTTACAATGTTTAATATCCCAATTGCACTTTTTGTAGGCTTATGGCTCTAAAATGCACTTGTATTGACCAGTGTCTCCATATTTATGAGCATACATGTAGTGTCAACTCCAGTGGGTAATTAGAAATAACTCAAGTAACATATTAACATATAATAAACTCATGCACTCTTGTTAGTGTCAGTCACCTCTATGGGACACTGAAACTGATAATGTCATCTTACAAATGGCTTTGCTGCATAATTTATATCAGAGAAGATCATTCACACAACCAAATTTGCTATCAGTTAAAATGACAGTTCATGTATACCTAGACCTGAAATATTTTTTTGGTTCCTGAAGCTCTTCCTGCAGCTTCAAAAACACTAAAAAACCCAGTAACTTCAGGAGAATATGCCCCTGTGTACTCCACTAGAGGCCCTAAAGTAGATCAGAAATAGACCCCACCCACAAGGGCTTTTGTGATGAGGTGTGTGGTACACGCATTATGATTTTTGAGTTCTCAATGTTGGCAGGTATGATATTCTAGCCTCAGCTCAGAGTTTTGGGCATGTTAGGGAACCATGGTACCTTTTACCTGAGAAAAAAAAGAAGGGTATTATAACCCTAACACTTGTTTTTGTTTCTATCTGGGAAGGAAGGGAAGGGTAAAGGGATAGAAGGAAAAGTAGATTGGACATCTTGGATGGGATTCGAACCAGGGGCCTCTGGCTCCCCAGTCCCATGACCTGGGATAGCAAGCCACGAGGATGTTGCTGGCCCAGCCAGCGATTTCGTGGCCATATGTGTGTTCATACAATGACGGCATCACATTTTTTTGAGTTAGTGCATTTTTTAGCCTCGGTTAAGTGAGTTTTGGGTGTGTTGGGGTTTAGGAGCTGTAAGTCCACCAACTTGCTTCTGAAGTTTTCAACTGTTTACAAAATGCTTAGTCCCTTTTTTTACTGAGATCTTCTCTGAGTTTGTGAAGGTCTACATAAACTAAAACAAAGGCTCTACATCTTATCCTTATCCAGTATTTATTACTGCCTTGAAAAGAATCACGCTTTTAGATGGCATTAAGTTCCAGTGATGTTTAGCCAGTAATACTGAGTGAGATGGGATGTTGTTGGAAGTTTGAACAAGATGTCATTAAGCTCATGTCATGGTATTCTTGTAGATTTTTAATGTTCAAATGCTTACGTGTCTCATTTTCCAAAGCTCAAAAAAAAAAAACTTGGGCATTTGGTGTAAATAGACCACCTCGACTCTGCATTGCAATCCAATCTTTAGTGCAATTCAAGAAAGATAGTATTGTTTATCAAATGGTCCTGTGCAAGCCCAGCTTGAAAGAATCTTAACAAATTTTTAAAGTTGACTCACTGTTCTTAAATGATGAATGGTGTTTCTCAAAACAAATGGGATATACCCTGCAACGTAGGCTAATGCCTTCTCATCTTTAACTGCTCGTTTTTTATGCTTCTCTCAATTTGGAGCAAGTCAGTTGCATATCTTTTAGAAACTAGTGCTTCAAGAATTGTATCTACATATGCTGAAGAAACAAATCTCTAACAACAGAGGTTGCTTAAAGATTAAATGTTTCCAAAAGCAAATATTTTGTGAGCAGTTCTGGAGAAATATTCCAAGTCGTGAAATTTAATAACAGGAGTCTCTTGATACAGAAGTGATTTGCTGTAACTAAATCCCATAAACATGTAAGCAGGTATATCCAAAATTGTCTAAAGTTTCTTCTTCAGCAATTGACAGCAATGTGGCAGCAAGTCCAATCACCAAAATAACATAGGGAAACGGTCTCACACAGCAATCATTCTCCGACACATCCTGTAAAGCATCAGTGACATACTCTGTAGAGTCTTTTTTGACATCTTCATACTTGTACAAGTTGGGAGGACATGTCAGTGGTTCTGGAAATAGTTAAATGTAAATTATTTTGCTGCGAATAATATCCAATTTTCTTCTTTCACACAAAATGGTAATATTTTGTATGTGTGAAATTGTGTGTACATTAAAAAAAGACCACTTTGACATTATAGCAAGAGTTAACTTTTAATATGAACAATACGTTTCTCTGGTCCAAGATATTCATGCCATTTGGATACATGCTCAATCTCAACCAGCATATTACTGGGGGTGTCCAAAAAAATAGAACCCCCAAAGTGCTTTGTATTTCATGAAGAAAAAAGTAAACCATACAAATTAATACATAACTGAAAAGTGCATTTCATTAGGTTTCTGACACCAAAAAAATCTTTCCAAAAGGACACATATTGAGCGAGTTATGGCCGATTGAAAATTTGTACCACTTTTTCATTTTATCCACGGATTGTTACTGTTTCAGTTGTCTTCAGACAATACACATTCTAAGCACATTATTTTGTTTATAGTTTCTTTTGTTCTTGCGACAAAGGTAAGTTCTGATATTGAAAAGGTTAGTTTCAATTGTTATTAGAAATTCCAAGATCTTACCTCATTCTTCTTTACTGAGCTGCTCTGCCCTCCACTTTGCTGCCTCTAAGATGGATGCAGGCTTGCGCTCTCTTTTCCTTTCAATAATCGACTTGCGAACCATTCTTGTCCGCCCGATGCTTTCAAAGGCAGCGGTTATTCTGTTGTGAAGTTCTGGCAAGTTTGCTGGTGGTCCCTGTGCATACACTTCACTTGTTAAGTTCCCCATATGGCGAAGTCTAGCAGAGTCAGTTCTGGAGATCTCGGTGGCCTCTCGATGGCATGTCCCATTCCAACAACACGGTTTAGGAAAAGTTCTTGCAAAAGATTCCCGACTGTGGAGGTTCGATGACATGTTACCCCATCTTCGTGTAATGTATATATCACGCAATTCAGCTGTTTGGCTGCGATTTGATATGCAATAAAATGAAATGGAAAAAAATGAAATGATCTTGGAAGTACCACACACTCCTGATTGCTCCAAAGATCCATTGCAGCTCTGCAGCAATGTGTTGGTTAATGATTCCAAGGTAACTCTGTCCATTTAGATTGCTTTGGATAAACACAGGTCCAGTTAACGTATTGTTCCCAACCATTTCAGCAAAGACCATTACTTTGCGTCTATCATTTGGTTTGTCGTAAACGAAGTCTCAAGGTGGATTGCCGATAAGCCCGTAAAGAAACATATATCCACGATTAGGTCAGCTTAGGGATGATGCACATTTCTGTTCAGATAATAAAGGGGCTGTATGATCACGACATATCAATTTCTTTATTTTCTTTGTTAGGTTATCACTGATTTAATATTCTGTGTGGAATGTGGTCACAGAATTCTTAATTGTTTTATTCTCAAGTTGTTTTTGTCTGTCATCACAACAAAACAGAATTCTGCCATAAAATATGTATTTCAGGGTTTCCCTTGATTTAAAAATGTATTCTTGATGGAGTGCATAATTATAACCCCTGAAATATTTCCTTTTTAATAATGCGAATGTGCAAGAACTCTTAAAGGAAGTATGACTACGAACTCGCTCAAATTGCAATGAACAAGCAGCAAAGGTTCCGAATTTGGCAACCATGCTGATGTAAATTCCCAACTGTTTAAATTCGTACATACCTTCTTTTCTGAAGCCGGGTTGGTACATTATGTGACCCCACTTTTGTCTGCTCCCAGTTGAATTCAGCAGCATTGACGGAATAAAGTACAGTACAGTGCTGGGGGCATAATCTTTGCAGAACCATTTCTCTTCTGGTATTTCATACTCCAATACATCTACACATTTGTAATGGAACCATTTTCCACTACAGTTGTTACCATCACATTTGGTTCATGTTACCTGTTTCAGGCATTTTGTACGAGCAAAACAAGTCAACTTCTGCCAGTTTGAAGATTTCTTGATTTCTGATGAATCATCATCAAAATTTAACTCCAAGAGAGAACATGAGATCTATGTATTGGAAAATGAAGAGTGGTCAGTGTAGTGGCTTTGTTGTTTATATTGGAAATGCTAATGTTGTGCACAAGCATGGTGCAAGATCTCTAACCCAAAATAGATGCAAACCTCCCCGGGACTTTGTGACTTTAATACTAACTGGGTACTTCAAGCTGAATAGCGGAACTATCCGCGGTCACCCACATAGTCTTTGGGGGGGATGCAGTGGGTGACTGAAAACCACATGTCTAGTCTGCAGGTCCCTGTTCATTTGTTTAAATATGTTCAGGAGCTCCAATACTCTTCCAAAATTTGCATTGGCTTTCTCCCATGAACAGTCTGTCCGGATTTTACAATTTGCATTGGGCAACTTGCATTTTTAGTTGTGTTAATATTTGGTATTTGGTGTCTGTTGTTTATTGGTATAGTTTATTATATATGTTTATTTTGTCAAGTTCTGCAGTCTTAGTGGGGCTCTATAAAATGTTTTGGTTGTTGTTGTTGTTGTTGATTTTTCTTGTTCGTACTAAAAAAAGTTAACCAAATAAATTTCAGAATCGTAATCATACCGGGTTTTCAGCTGCTCTATAATTGGTTGCTCTCCACATTGGTAAATGGAAAATTCAGGCTGTTTCCTTGCTTGAAATCTGTATTGTACATGGCCTAACAAACAAAGAATGAGTATAACATGATTCAAAATTGGCACTTCTGCCTACATAAAACTATTAGTCTCAATATTGGCATTGTTGATGTTATTGATGTTAATCTTGCATTCAACCATTCGTAGTTGGACTATAGTTAAAAACATACCTTGATGGTTATCTGCAGTAGTCTTTGATAAGGGCTGGTCTGCTTAGTTGGTTTAAGGATAGATGTAGATATATCCACTTCCATCTTATGTAACAGAGTTGATTTCTGCCTTATTTCATTGGTTGCACCATGACTCTCATTGAACCTTTATGACTGCCTTTGCTATCATTGCTGTGAATCTTGCATTCAACCATTCTTGTTAAACATGTGCCTTGATGCGGTATCGGCAGTCAAGGTTTCTGAACACTAAATCCTGGTCCCATTCGTTCCTGTACAAAAATGGGCGTGATGAAAACGTCATTTTCTCCTCAAGGGAACATCTCCGACCTTAAAGCTAACATTCTGCTTGAAGGTCATCATATCTCCTACCCAATCAATCCTGAAATTAGGGTAGTTTAGTTATCCCCAAAAATTTTCGAGCTACTGGACCGTGAAGACTAGCATGCACGTGGACCCTGGAGGTCAGAGCACTTTTTTCAGTCAGGTGTTCCCTGTAAGAATACGGTTAAATGGTTTGTGGATCAAAATCACAATCAATGACAACCTTTTTTGATATTCTTACAGATTTTATACTTAATATTGTAGAAACATGATTTGCAACCCAGGTCTCGCATTTCTCTCAGTTTTTTTCGGGTCTATACTTAGGCGAGGGTCAACCAAAAAAAAAAAAAAACGCCTCATTTGCAGTGGGTGCTGGACTTACCTGTTTCTCAAGTGATTTACTGGTGTGAATCCATAAGGGCTGGTCTGCTTAGTTGGTTTAAGCGCATGCACACACGCATGAATTTTGATTTTTATATCTCAATAGAAAGCTGGTGACCATAGGAAATGAACAGCATACAGTTTCAATTTTTATCCATTCCTTTCTCAAGATAACATAAAAATCTACCATTTTAATGGTTAACCATCAATATGAGACAATAATGAATAGGGCGTTGCACTGGTGCATGATCACGTTTAGCATCAAACCGCAAGTTCATTTCCCACGGTACCTGGTAGGGTGACAGTGCCAGGCTTCTATATCAAAGTAGAGAACATGATAGAAAAAATTGGAACAAGCACCTTTAACTAATCAAAATCAAAATAATCCTGCCTTTGTTGTAAATTGGTTTAATACATAAATTAGGTTTTCAGACTTAAACAGATTCGGCCTTCAGTAGGAATGTGGGTGAGAATTATATAACTTCAGAATTTATTGAGGACGTCTATAGGGTACAACAGAGAAACTACTGGTATAAAAGTATACCAACCTTATACAGTAAGATGCATCTTGACTATATGTATTTGCACATCTCCGTACTGCCTTGTATCACTTCTTCAACCTCGTCGTCATCTTCATCTTGATCGTGTGGTTCGTCTTCATTCTGTGTTTACATTTCTAGTTCTTCCTCTATGGCTACCGTCACAGCTTCTTCGACGTCTCCCCCCGTGTTCGCTTCTGCAGGTTCGTTTGAGGTCGCCTCGTTTTTTCCTTAACTAGATGTCTCGCACACCAATGGATGACGGCATGTGGCTGCAGTATATAAATGAGTATCTGTTGTTGTATCACATATGTGTCAATTTCATAACAGCAATATCGTCACAGCAATTTTCTAATCCTGAACATTGAAAAAAAAGAAAACCGATGCATGGTATCTTTCGTAATTACTGTCATGGATATGCTAACATAACCGGGAAGTGGTTATGAGGAATTTTGAGAAAGGAGTACCCCCAATTTTTTTTCGAACTCTGATTTTTTGCATATTTGTAACACGTATTAGATTACACCTTAAGTGAATAACGCGAATACACCGTCTTTATCAAAGCATGGTTTTCTATAGGAAGATTACGATAGCAAGCAGGTTCAAAACAAGGTTCGCCATTTTCATCTGTACTTGTTTGTCCGATAAACCTTAGAAATGTTCTCGGTAGGTGGTCTACAACCGATCCAGTGCAATTTGAGAGAAATTCTTTCAAAAAAGTGAAAGTAATATATTTTCGATGACATAATAGACAACGCAAGTTGGCGATAATTTGGCATATACATATTTTGGAAAATACAGAATTCGATTCAAACCCTAGTATCATCTTGTAACGGCTGAAAAGAAAGAGAATTTTACACGAAATACATATAAACCAGCAACCCATGATGATGGTACTCTTTGATGCCAGAAATTAATCAATACCCATGTGCCAGTTTTTACCTTACCTTTACATCTTTCCAGTTCCCATTCTGTGGGTTGGATATCTGTATGTTGCTGTCTTTATTGGTGATTTTTGTAACCATAACCAGACAGCACTGGCCGTCTTTTTTGGGAACTCTATATGGTAGACTAACACTGTAAAAGATCATGCGTTGATATTACTTTAGCAGTATACTTTGCAAAGAACCTTTGATGGACTGTTTGTTTTTACCAAAGAACCTTTTTGCTTAATAACCTCTTGATCCTACAAAATCAAGAACCCTCTGGAAACACCATTGTCGATCGACAATTACAATCTCCAGCTCCCGCTTTATATACCGTCCAAGTTACAATTTGGATACCAGAAAAAAGTCATATTTTTGTCTTTAGGGAGAAGGCAGGGTAATCCTGAACGCAGCGATATTGCGACTGGAGGGAGACCATGTCCCACCCTATGGTGTTAGCTGCCTTTGGGCTTAATTCAAATGTAAACTGACCAATATGGATATCTCAAACATTCTTCCAAGAAATACAAACAAAAACTAAAAAGAACTTTTTAATAAAATTTAATATTTGGACATATATTTCTGGATGACATATCACTATAGGACTACGGTTACTTCGCAATTAAAAACACGTATGACAGGGGGCACGATGACGATGTTTATGAAAGTAACAAGATTACAAACTTCACATGGTTTGGGGTTGGCCCTACCCACACTACCCATTTCCATGGCAACCAATATAGGTACGTCCAATTGTCCATTTCATCTACTTAATTTGAAACTCTCGAGCTTTTCAATATAATTATCATTGTAACTATAAATAATATAGCATGAAACAAAATTGCTATTTTTGTCCCAAAAGGGGCTGCCATTGAAAAACCATGTTTGGGATTTACCATTTCCTTTTTTTATCATAACTTCTTTTCTAACAGGTTTGAGTTAAGAAAAACATGTGTATAGTTTTGTTTACACTTTTAATTGATATGATTACCAAACCTTGTTTTACATGGACTTATTTGCTTCAATCAAATGGTGTTCGGTATCACCCGACTCTCCCCTACCCCAGCTAAATTTGAGGCGTGGGAAAGTTTTCCCTTTTATGTTATGAACAAACTGAATTTTTGGGTTCTTTATTTATGCACTCCAAACCAAAAAAAATAGTGACACACACACACACACATCTGCAACGGATTGCACAGTGGTCCTCCTACCAGGTTTGCTGGTGGCCCACAGAAATGATCTCATTATGTGGTCGATGACCACACTACACACACTGTCCTACGGGTCATTTGGTACATCGCTAGCACTAACACATTACAAATTTTAGGTTAAATTGGTTCAGCTGTTTGGAGTAATTTGGCACTTCTATGTACACTATCCTAATATATGCTCTTATCCATCTAATTATAATGGTCAATGTAGGCCTACACGTACCTTCAGGAATGTCTGCAATTGGCATAACCATTATGGCACTTCCTACTTCCACCATTTTGCTTTTAAGCAACACCAGCTCGGTTCTGTGAAAGAAAAGAAAACATCTAAACCCATGTTTGTATTTCATTTACAATAAGTATGGTCCTTGTCAAAGCACATGTTCAATACATGTAAAATTGTATCCAATTAGTAGTTGTGTAATTAGTACAATTTAATCAATACACACCCGCCTTGCAATGTACTGACTTTAACCATTTCGGTACAAAGAAGACCGTGAGCAGTCGCAAAATGAACGGCAAGCATTGAACACAAATTGTTTATTTTAGAGGGCATAATTGGATGTAGATGTTACAATGAAATAAACTATTTTCTTAAATATGTAATATTCTTGTTAAATTTATTTTCTTGGCGCATTTATTTCACATTTAAGAAACTTAAATGAACCATTAATACATCCAAAAGAACTGCTTTTAATATTTGTTTTAATTTTTTAGGTTTTTTCTTTTTTTAAATATTTTTATACACATATTTCTAATGGTATATAAAGCCACAGCTTAATGGTACTGCTCCAGAATCAGCAGGGTATATAGGAAACGTTCACACGAAAGGCCCATACGACTTGGCGAATTAATAGTTAGCACAACATGTTTCTGACATATTTTCTATGGTTTGGGCAGCTTTGACCTGTTGATTCAAATCTCGATGATGTCACTTTGGCATTCTTGAGCGTAATTGGGGATAGGAAAGGCAGGCGGTGAAGGTCATTAATCTCAGCAATTCGGTCAACAGCGACCACTTCTTGACAGGCAACACAATTTTGTTTATGCGCATTATCAATTAAGCTGCTAAGAGAGCGCGTGGCTCTTCAATCAGCTATTAAAAACTCCACGCTAGTACGATCTTCACATTCACAACTCTTTCCGCAAAGTCTCTGGCTTTGTAACCGCCCTACTTAATTCTTTGCTCGTGCATTGATGTTAGGTAACAATACATACAGCATCGATTCAGTTCCACTTTATCTTTGACTTTTCTGATTTTGAAGCATTCACAAAATTAGTGGAGATGGTGCCTTTGGACTATTTAATATCATGTTCATCTGATTTAGATAAGTTTGTCAGCACATTTATAATATTTTAGAAGATTGATGGGCATGTAAACAAATCATGTTATCTGGTGATCATTCAAACTACTAGTATTGCCAGTATTGGAGATAGATGTGTGTTGTAGTTTTGTTGATGTCAGATTCCACTGGGGTTCAATTGAGTCCGAGTCCAGCAGGTCTGAGTCTGCGCGAATACCAGCCATGCAATGGGTCGCCCTGAGGTTCGAGTCCATGGGACCCGAGTTCACCGAGCATGAGTCCAAGTCTGAGTGACTCGGAATCGCCAATTGAGTCCGGACAAGTCCTGCTGTTCTAAACTCCACATCGTAGTGCGTCACGCCCCCGCGTCACGCGTCAAATCTGCAATCGATTGCGTCAAAATCGTGTCATACAGGCCTTAGAAGAAACACTGAGCGGAATGTTCCAGACAAACAATGTCATGTTCACAAAGGAAATGTAAGACGAAAACAATAATGGGGCTAGCTACACGGGTACCAGATCCGGCAGCATGTATGTGGTACTTCAAGATCCAGATGTTTGTGCACGTGCATTGGACTGTCCTTGCACGATGCAAACATTTTCCACATGCCATTACAGCATGATTGTTGCGACAAATCAAATATATCGCGTAAGTGCGTGCACGTCAGTGCGTAATTGAATCGCGCGTTAGTAGGCGGACACTGTTGATGCATACAACCGCGATATAAGCGTTGTTCGCCTAATCTGCACTCCCTATATTTCGTCTCAAGTTTGAGGTGACGTCACTGTTGCTCGTTAGGTTTTGCACCTAAAAAACGCATGCGCTGTCCTTTCCATTGCAACACGCACGGGAATAAAGGCAGCCCAATTGAAATGCTAAAGCGAATGCAGAGTCAACGTTCATTACGTAATAACTCAACGCCTCATGACTCAAGACCGAACAGAGTATACGCTGTGCAGTGTGCAGTAACACGATACTCTATGGATGTAATACACCATGCAAGCCACTGGTCACATTGATCGCTCCGTGTAGATAGCTCCAGGAAGTGATGTGTGAGCATATAGGACATTTTTGACAGAAACACATGTATCATGGGTATATGGTACTACATTGAACTATAGTACCTATGTTTACAATCACACAATAAACAATACGTGATCATCAAAAACATCAGTGCATGCCAAGCCTAAGCCCAGCCCCGCCGTGCTCTTTCAATACAAAATCGTCAACTACCACCGCCACTACCGGCTCGGGTTCGGCAATGGGTGACGAGCTAAATATACTAGTCCATCTCTGTAACAAAACATCCACTACGCTACTTTCACTCTTCCCATGCAAACAACTACTGGTGGTCTGCTTGACGGAAGAGGGAGGCAACGGCAAATGTTTTAAACTAAAATCCCTAAAATATTCAATTTCAAGTGCTTTTTTCTCAAATTTTTCTTCATCCAACATCTTTTGTTGGATGAGAAAAGTTGCTCAAAATAGCATTTTCTAGCTATATGCCAAAAGGTGTAGAGGTCTGTTTGGTAGATTAAATGTAATTGATATGGCCAAGTGAGTCGATTTAAGCGGATATGTCGCCATTGGTCTAACGTATATTTCGCAACCTCTAAATCCCAACTTCAGTAACGAAACATTAATGACCTCACCGCCTGAGGAAAGGGGTAAATTCACAGGTAAAATTTGGTTAATGTTCCATGCGTTGAAAAGGTGAAGTGTCTAGACCATGTTCGTTTTTTGAGCAAGGTCATATGCAAGGTCTTGTAGGTCAACAGTGAATATTTATAGTGAAAAGACTTAAATACTTGGAAATGACAAGATTTAAGAGACCTACCCTATCTTCATCAGCCCTGCCAATACATTTGCTTGAGCCACCTTGTAGGATGCTGTTGTTGGTGTTATAGACCGAGTCGGCAACTCATGATCCGGACGTGGTGTGCTGGTTGGTGGTGTGCTTTGCAACTGCTTTGGGCTCTAGCATTAAGTCTCATCAGATGGCTGCGGTGTGAGTGATGGTGTGCATTGCCGATGATATTGGGCTATTTCAGTCTCAGATCGTCTTGGTCTTGTAGGTAGTGGTGTGCGTTGTACCTGCAGCGGGGCTGCGGTTCCAGCATCCGACCGATGAGGCGTGGGTGGTAGTGTGGACTGCAACTGCTGGAGAAGATCCCAGCCTCTTCAGATCGCTGTGGTGTAGGTGGCTGTGTGTGCGATGCAACTGCTGGGGGGGTTGGTGTAGCAGTCTTGTCAGACTGTTACGGTGTGGATGATGCTGTGCATGTCAACTGCTCTGAGGCCAGTGTTGCAATCACAGATTACTGTGTCATGGATGGTTGTGTGAGTGGTGATGTCCGAGTCAACTCTTGTGAGGCTGGCATTTCAATAGCAGATCGTTGTGGCGTGGATGGTTGTGCAAGTGGTGATGTCCAAGTCAACTGTTGTGAGGCTGGAGTTCCAATTGCAGATCGTTGTGGCATGAGTGGTGATGTCCGAGTCAACTGTTGTGAGGCTGCATGTGTTCCAATTGCAGACTGCTGTGGCATGGATGATTATGTGAGTGGTGTGTGTGGCATCTGCTGTGAGGCTGCATGCATTCCAATCGCCGATCGATGTGGGGTAGATGGTGGTGTGAGTGGTGTGCGTGGCAACTGCTGTACATAGGCTACGTTTCCAGTCTCATGGGTCTGGTGTGGTATAATTGGTAACTGCTGTGGGGGTGGCATTAGAAACGCATCCACATCATCCGTCGCTTGTTCTCATGCTCTCTGTGGGTACGTGGGTACGCTGGCATTTCGTGGTTAAATCTAAATTTGAGGTTCCTGACGTGCTTACTGCTTTTCTTCTTTATTAGTTGGTACAGCTCATCTCTACTTTTGTACTTCATCAGGTTCAGGCAGAACCTCAAAACCTGCAAATGTAAGAAATTCCAGACATAATTTAGGGATGTTATTCAACATCTAAAT
Source organism: Ophioderma brevispina (assembly GCA_023653785.1). Classification (NCBI taxonomy): domain Eukaryota; kingdom Metazoa; phylum Echinodermata; class Ophiuroidea; order Amphilepidida; family Ophiodermatidae; genus Ophioderma; species Ophioderma brevispina. The sequence goes on along the minus strand of JAMKCH010002355.1, from coordinate 10,362 downwards.
CCAACCTAAATAGACCAGGTAATATAACAATGAGATTGAGGAATTTAGACTTCACAACATATTTAACTACAAGATGTTTAGATATTAAACACATTTCGAAAAAGGTGCAAATAAGTGTTGAATTCCTAATCACTGTTTTTGCTTTGTACATTTGCTATTTCCAACTTTTCATGTACAGGACTGATAGGAATTTTAATGTGCTAATATTGATGGTCAACCATTAAAAGTAATTTTATGTCTTTGTAAAGAATTGACTTGGACGTTGAAATTTTAGGACAACATAAACAATCAGAAAAATAGGGCCTTTCTCTGATAAGAAGATTCCACGACAAATATTCAACTCTTGACAAGAAATTAGTATTTTCAAGCTGTTGTGAAAGTTCACCCTTCGAGGTAAAACCTGAATAGTAGGGTTCAAAATTAAAGTCCCATTCTAGAAGTTTTGGGAAGAAGGTTTGAAGGTGTTTTCTTGTACTTTCAAGGGTGCTGAACAAGATTTTTTAGGGTCCAACCTCTGGGAAATGTGGGGAACTCTCGCTAGAGGGCGTTTTTTTTTTAATGGCATATTAAAGCTAAAAACAGCTATCTAAGAGTTAATATGAAATCAATTTTGGGGTATTTCTTAATGCTAATCATTGTGTAATGCTATTCCAATAATTAGAATTTATGAGTACCCGTAGAGGGCGCTTTTTTCAAAATGGCTGCCAAAATTCCGTATAATAGCCTTTTTTTGGACCGTTATTAATTAATAACTATTGAATAAATCAAAGTATAAATCAAAGTGAAGATGTTTGAAGGTATTTAGTTTACATATTCAAGGATGCTGAACAAGATTATTTTGGTCCAACCTCTGGGAAATGTGGGGAACTCTCGCTAGAGGGCGTTTTTTTTTTTTAATGGCATATTAAAGCTAAAAACAGCTATCTAAGAGTTAATATGAAATCAATTTGGGGGTATTTCTTAATGCTAATCATTGTGTAATGCTATTCCAATAATTAGAATTTATGAGTACCCGTAGAGGGCGCTTTTTTCAAAATGGCTGCCAAAATTCCGTATAATAGCCTTTTTTTGGACCGTTATTAATTAATAAACTATTGAATAAATCAAAGTATAAATCAAAGTGAAGATGTTTGAAGGTATTTAGTTTACATATTCAAGGATGCTGAACAAGATTATTTTGGTCCAACCTCTGGGAAAGGTGGGAAACTCTCACTAGAGGGCGTTTTTCAAAATGGCCGCCAAAATTCCAGAAAACGGTATATTTAAGCTAGAATCAGCTATCTGGGAATCTAAATCAAATCAATTTGGGGGTATTTCTGAATGCTCTCTATTATTATTATTTAAATAATTAGGATTTATGATAGGTACCTTTAGAGGGCGCTTTTCAAAATGGCCACCAAAATTCCAGAAAATTGCATATTAAAGCTAAAAACAGCAATCTAAGAGTTCAAATTAAATAAATGTTTGGTGTTTCTTAATGCTAATTATTGTATTATGCTATTCCGAATATTAGAATTTATGATAAGTACCACTAGATGGCGCTTTTTTTCAAAATGGCTGCCAAAATTCCACATAATACCCTTTTGGGGGCTGTTTTCAATTATTATCAAATTCAAATATAAATCAAACTTGCAACAAACATATTTCCTTAAAAAAATCCATGAACATAAAATGTGAACATAATACATATACACTTGGATATACCTGGTTAATAACTTAACAAACACCACAAGGCTGTCGGAGGAGCGTGGAAAAGTACAAGACCTTGAAATTATTTGGGTGTGGCTGTCAACAAGCCACTCAAGCTCACAGCTTGTGAGCACACAAAAATATATTGGGCGGCTTGACTCTAATTTTGTCTCCCATTGTATCTCGTATTTGGCTGGCGTGTCTCGTTTTGTAACTCTTATTTGAAAGATAATTTGCCATTGTGCTGGTGACTCCAATACGAGACGTGGTGTCCAATACGACGCGGTTTCATTTTACAGTGTATGCTGGTGGTAGTATTGCCTTTCGGACTTCCTTTTTCCATATTCCAATCTTGGTAGGATGCAATATGATGTATTCCAGGGTAGGCAAATTCATCTCATGCAAATAAGAGGAAACTTTAACAAGACACCAATTTTGCATTTGGGCATTCCTAGCATTTTGAACTATGTCAAACTCAACATTGTCATTGTTGCTGTGAATCTTATAATTACATTCAACCATTCTTGTTGGACATTCTAGTTAACACTAGTTTTATTTCCATAACAATTTAACCCTCCAGATGATCATTGTGTTGAGTCCCCCTCCCCCACCTGGGACTTAGCCTGCCCCAGGCCAAGCTGTACATAGACATGATAAAAAGATGGTCCGTTTATGAAGTATTACAGTTCATAAATCCCTCACAGTTCACAATTCTCTCGTATAATTTATGAATTGCTAGTCCCGTCCACTAATCACCCAACAGCGAGGAGTCAGCCAAGCCTGATGCCTTGCCTCTTGTTCAGTCCAAGTTTAATACAACTTCACAGGCATAACCACTCGAAGCACAGTAGCTCGTATTCATTGGGTAACAATCTCTCTCCCTGATGTTAATCATCAGTATTGCCATAGTGTGTGTACATGATTGGCCAACATACACATGAATTCATTGTCACCCGTAAATAGCCATACTGTATATGGAAAAACCACCCCCCCAAAGATTTTGTAATTACGAGAACAATTTTGTGAAAAACATAAAACCCAGAAGTACAGAAAAACCAAGACTGTTGATCAACCAGGGATATTTGTCTGCACATGCAGCGCCTTTAGTCTTTCCAATTGCATTACCGAATACCAATGAAGACCGCGGCACTGCACTAGGCATCGTTGGTTGGTGGGATTCAGGGGCGGATCCAGGATTGAAAAACGTCAAAATTACAGGGGGGCTAAAGACTGAAACTTGTCCAAAATGGGCTGATTTTGCAAGATTTTGCAGAATTACCAGGAGGCGCACGCCCCCTCCGCCCCCCCCCCAGATCCGCGCCTGGGATTCTCAGTCGTGTTTGGATTAGGATAGTAATAATCACTGAATAATAGGTTATGATTTCAGTACAGGGATTTCAACTGTTCGCTGGGGAAATAATTCAACAGTCTTGACCAAGACTACTTCCATGGTGGCTTTTCGACAACTTTTATTTTTAATTTCAACTAAGCAACCCATTAGTCAATAACAGTGGAGCAATCCTTGTCCTTCCTCCATTGAATTTGTTGGTGTCCGGGCGTCAAGTGCATGCACGCACACATACACACACACGTGTACATGCACATATACACACATCTTGATGAGTTGGTTGGTTTGGGGCTGAGGTGGATTTGGGCGACTTGGCGTGGAGTCGACTTGGTTGGGGGAAAGTTGGTTTACAGTGGGGGTGAAATTTAAGATCAAGGAAATGTTTCCTTTAGCTGTTATGAACAAAAACTTTTCCAAATGTGGTCGACCACTTTAATTGACATCTCCTATGGACCAATTTAATACACATTTTTGCTTCTGCTATTCAAATGGCTGGACTGATTTAACTCAAATAATCAGATGTTTTAGGTGATATGCTTCCATGTGAGGGAGAAAACTTCATATGATAAATCAGACCATTATCACATCACCCACCTTTAAAGGCTGAGTCAGAGATTTCCTGAGGAGGGCGCCCTCAATTTCCAAAAATATTGTGTTTTTTGCATGTACATAATGCTTGTCCATATACTAATCACTGTGTGAAATTGCTAAGCTTAAATCGAATTCATATAGAAAATCACAACTTTGTTATAAAATTCCGGATCCGGAATTTTTGTTATACACAGTATCCTATGGGACGTAATACTACACATAAATGTTTACTGCATCAAAACGAAAAATCCGATTCATCTCAAATTTTGGAATTGTGCATTTTAGGTTACTATCTTTAGTTCCAGTTGACTATTTTTCATTATTACACAAAAAAATAATATTTCGAAATCTCTGAGTCAGACTTTAAACATAGAAAAAAGTCAAGAAATTATCAATTGCGTCATAGATCCCTTGTCCTAACTGCAAAAACTTTTTGGCTACCATCACTTTGTACTCTTAAATATGTTACTCTTAAACATTTCATCTTGTTTACATCTCTCTTTGAATCGATAACCTTGCTGCTTTTGTGTTTTCTTGCTCTTCTATTTCCACTTGTTTTCTTGCTGTCCTTGTATAATTAGTGCTTGGGTTGGTTTTGCTTGTGCACCTGTTTGAGTTAAATGCCCAAGTTTCACAAAAGCACATGGTTTTGGTTTGTTTCTTTGTTTCAGAGGAGCTATCATGTAGCATCTTTAGCAGTCCTACCTCTTGTGCTGCTGGTGTGGTGTCTGATCAAAACACAGCTGACTGAAGACACTGAAATCAAGATACTGAGGAGGAGTGTTATAAGGTAATAGAAATGAACAGTCAGTGAAACAAATTCTTCTTTGTCATCAGCATGACGAACATTCTTTAAAGTGCTTGCAGCTTCAGGGAACTCGTCAAGACCATATAGTCTACGATAACAACCATACAAAAGTAAGACATCTGGTCATGATCATCAGGACTAGATGGGAGTAAATCATTGGAAATGAGGCTAATCTTATGCCAGTGTATTAGGAAGGCACATAAAAGAGCATACTGAAGGATGCATGGTGAAAGCACATGCCTACCAACTAAGATTGCCGAAGTCCCAAATTTATGTTAAAGGTGCGTGTTCCGATCGTCTTTGGGATCCCCTGATTTACCAGGAAGTAGTATCGGTTTTGATGATGAAAGGCCATATTTACAAACATAAACAAAACAAAAAAACCACCGTTTTAGTGGTTAACCATCAATATTAGCACAGTATTGAATAGGGCTTTGCAACATGCATCATTGCATCTACCATCAAAATCGCAAGTTTGTTTCCCATGGTACTTGATGGTGTGTATGTACAAGTGCCAGGCTCTCATATCAAGTAGAGAACACAATACACATAAATCGGAACAAGCACCTTTAATAGAAAGGGTATTGCATTTACAAGTATGAGTTATGTTTGTAATACATACAGGTTAATAAGTGATGGTGATCAGGTACATGTATACCACACCTTGGAGAATGCTAGAAAGTATCATGGAAAGGAGCCACAGTTTGTAGAAGTACCAGTAGAGGTGAGACATACTAGAGTATGAAGCATTGGTTTAGATCCAGTCTTGACTTGATTTGCTCTTATTTTTTAAGTAGAAGAATAAGGACATAGTCAAAGTTAAATTTCCAAGGTAAATCTTTAACCTAATTTTTACCATTGTATGGCCTAAATATGATGAAATTGAATTGAAATTTCCTTTAATCCAGCAAAAATCAAAGCACTCCTGACAGTCAAGCAACATAAAACCAATGTTGCCAGATGCTTATGTTATATTCTTAAACAGCTGTGAAAATGTAGGCAATTTCATTGGCTGATGCCCAGGTTCAATTCGACAATTGAATCCAGATAGTACACGCTGCGTATTGACGTTATTTGGAGGTTGAAGCGCTTGCGTCATACCGCGTTACATTCATGTGCACCCTGCCAAAGTTTCGTCTCGTTGCGTATGTTTCTTTGCATTTAACGGGTTGTTAGATTTTTGTCACTGGATGGTGGCAGTCCTTTCTTGTTGTATTTAAGCCATAAAGATCATGAAATTTGGTTAAAGATGGCATTAAAATATAAAGCTGTTTAAGAATGAGAATATAAGTATGATTTGGGGAACCGGTACTCTCTTTATGATGAATTGAAATCGGCGACACCAATATTTTTGCGTGGAAGAACTCGGCCCCCGGCCTTGATCTTCCACTAAAATAATGGTATTGCCTTGGTTCCAATTTGTTGTAAAGAGAGTACCGGTTCTCAAAATCATACCTTTATTCTTTAAATATAAGAGTTTGATTAGTGGACCTAACTGCTGCTTGATCATTGACCAAGCAGGTAAGGGACAAGAGCTGATAACCAACTTTTTATGCATGGCAAATCTACTGATGAACAACATCCCCCACTTTGAAGATTCTTTTCTACCCGTGTTACACCTTCAATGGACAAAGAGTAAAGAGTAAAGCATGTTCACACAATAACACTTTGAACATCACATGATGTCTTCATCCAACACACCACACATCCGTCGTAGTGTAATGAGCATGCAAGAGCGTAGCTGCCAAGTATCTAATGTGAGCACCCTATGTCCGGACAGCAGTGGTGTACCGACCGGGGGGGGGGGGGGCGGGGGGGCAAGTTGCCCCCTCTGGCTTGAAAAAGCGGGACGATATGGACCAAAATATGCATTTTCATCCCTCTTTTTCAGGGAATTTCGACCAATTTCAGCCTAAATTTGGGCAAAATTGAAGTAAATTTGGCGCATTTTATCAAGTTCAGACTTAATTGTAGTGAATCACCAGGACGATTTACAAATTTTGCCCCCTCTGGCAGGACAACTTGAAAATTTTGCCCCCTCTGGATCGACTGCCTCGGTACGCCACTGCCGGACAGAGACCTGCTGCTAACCACCTTAAATCCAGTGAGAGATTCTTACACGTACTGTGCTCAAGTGATCAAGAGCTCTATCACAACATGTGGCAGATATTAATAAAATCTGCTTGTGTACATAAGATAGAGGTGTTAAGCAAAGTCCCAACCTCTTGAATCTGTCTCTAAGGAGTTTAAGAGAGTCCGACTTGTGGAAAGATAGACTTGACATCAATCAACCAGTAACATCTCTGGTAATGACTGGTGAGCTAGAGAGACTTGGTAAACCGATATAACTGTCTTTTTCGGTGAAGCTAAAGACCGGTAGTGTCGGTATGTTAATGTTCGCAATACCTAGGTATAGATACCACCCGGGCGTTTTTTATCGGGAATGGCCAAGGCGCATTGCTGATCATGCGGTTTATTTTCGTAAGATGAGCAGATTCTTTGAACCCAATTTCCCAATTTCCCGATAAAACACGCTGTCATTCTATACCTTCACCAATGCACTAAAATCGTCTATTATCCTACCCCCATGCCTTAATTACCTACCTATTCTATGAGTCTGCTATTTTATCTCCAATCCTTTTCATCACATTTTCTTCGGGCCCGGACATGATCTGCCCGGTGTCAAATGCACATTCACAAATCAGTTAAATAAACATTGTTTACGCAATGATCACATAGCCAAATCGATCACAAAGAAAATGGCTGCTTCGACTGACTGCCACCACACGTGTCAATATCGTCCCCTTTCGAAGTTCCAAACACACAAATCAGCATGGGTGCTGAAAGCACACAGCTTCGAAAACTAGGGTTATTTTCCTTTCTTGCGCGGCACAATAATATTGTTTGTGGTGGATTCTATCAACTTGTTTTTTGGTTTATTGGAATGTGGAATTTACGTTAAATAAAGAAACCTTTTTCGGTTTCTTAACTTCGATTAATTATTCACGATATGCTTTTTTTATTGTTTATATCATGAGTGGGGTGTTAAATTGTTATTCTTCCCAAACATTTTTATTTCACAATAAGCAAAAAATTAATATGTACTATTTTTTGTAATGTGTGTGTGGGTGCCTGGTGGGAATTGTTGTTATCCAAAGCCCAAGCCCGTTTTTACCATTTTACACTTCATGCCCATGACAGCATACTTACGAATATCCTGTGTTAAGCCAATGACTTTAGTATGAAATTCTTAATTCATTTCAGAGGGGGAAATCAAAGATAAAAGTGCTTTGTTCAGACACTAGATTCCGCCGGTTTGTCACTTCATTATCTTTTAATACATTTAGCATACACGTACAATGCGACGCTGTCCCCCCCCCAAATTTGGGTGAAGGATGTTGCTGGTTTCTGAAAAATGTAATTCCCTGTAATGGTGAAGAGGAGCGGAACCAATGAAAACGTCCGACAATTTAAGTCGCATCTGCTCTTGCCCCAGCGAGGTTTCGGCGCAGCTAACCACTACTGGTCACTATTAATACCTAAAAGCTCACTCGAATGATACAGTAAATAGCTGAACTTACAGAAAACTGGTATCCAGTGGCATAAAACTCATTTAAATGCATACATGTTCTCCTTCTCTGAATTTTGCGAGAAGATCTCCCCCACGTTGGAGGCTTGCTTCCTTGGTTCTCTCCAAAATCACGTAAACAATTGTGTTGAATCAGCACATGGGACAGTCCACCTGTCCCGCAGGCCGGTCCCTGGGGCTCAGATCATGAACCCCGAGGCCAGTTCCTAACTTGTTCACCCACGTTGGTCTACCTCATGAGTGTGGTGAAATCTTTGCTCGATGCTGGCTGTTATTGCTGTAACGAACAATTCAATAAACTTCGATTCTTTCCCGAATTGTACTTTTAAGTGACTTTTAGCTCATGAATGTTGTCAATTTTGAAATAAAACCAGTGCATAATAACAAGGAGGATCTTACATTACCAGAATGATAATTCACAGACAGTTTAGTTAAAAGAAAAATATGTATGAAAAATAAAAAGCCGCGCAGTATAATAATGGTCGGGTCGGATCTTTAATCGTAAAGAGCGGTGAGACTGTGCGAGTAACCATTTTAGGCCGGGATTAAGCCTTCCCAAGCTAAAATGACTAACTGTTTTTTTTTTTGTTACTTGATTGAAACCCAATGGAAGATATCGCTGGTTGCAATCATAAAAGCCTTAACTCAAAATACTGCTTTTGAAGAAATGTATGGTTTAATCTTTTCTATACAGCAAATCTATTCCATACTCACAATTGTAAACATCTCATAAAGCTTCATCTATGGTACTGTAAGCAAACATTATATAAACTTTAGTAAACAAAACCATTTTTTATTTATGAAAAGCAAATTAAGAATTCTTTATATTTCTTTTAAGGCTGAGTTGCGTCCTTCTGATGGTAACTGAAAACGGTAATCTGTGAGTTACATCTTCAATCATGCCTATGATTGACACATTATTTCAATCAGATGTTTAAGCATGTCATCCCTTTGGAATATTTTAAAAGAAATCATCAATATAAGTGGGATAGGGAGCTAAAAAGCTGTTGAAATTCTGGCAATTGTGCTAGCTATGAAGCCTCAACTCATTGTTTGGCCAAATACAGTTTGTAACAGGTCGTAACTCAGAGTTAAGGCTTTCTGTTAGTAAACAAAGTGTGCACCTTTGAGATGTGGTGAAGTGTTATTTTGCTTTATAGGCAAAAGGAAGTCGACTTGAATTAAGGGTTCATGGTTTTTAGAATCTGTAGGTGTTACCAATTTTTTTGGTACCAAAACCTCAAAATCACCAAAAAGTGAGTTACGTCCTTCTGTTTGTCAACCCTCGATATGGCCTATAGAATAGTGTCGTATTTCTTAGTTAGCAAACTGTGTAGTGTGTAATTAACAAGTAACAGGAAGACGGCACATTGGAATGAAAGGCGGGAGGACCTCCGGTGTTGTGCGCAATACTTCCGGGTTGCATTTATGACGGGGATAGACGCTCTGAGGCCGATCATTGATTGTGTTCAAATTAACTGGGGAAAACCTATATACCGGTAAATACCGGTATTAAATTGTTGGTTGTATATCGGTTTGCGGTATTTGCGTTACCGATTCTGCCTATGGTGAGCATCTCCCACCTGGAACTGACTCCTCATGGGCTGAATGGCGATGCCTCAACAGATTGAGAACCAGAATCAGTTGATCACAGACAAGGACCTTGCGGAATTCAGTGAAGCAGCCAGACGTTATACCCATCTCTGGCTGGATCATATTTGAGAACCACTGTGTTTGGACATGATAAGAAGAATATTCAATGACTGTCAAAAGAGCTTGGCACTGACTGGCTGGTTGGGCCATGCAAGGAAAAAACACAGCATGTTCAGAGGTTTTATTTCTTTCTAATATCTCAGTTATGGACTCTAGATACAAAATGGTGCACAACACAAATACCGGTACATCTGGCACATGTGCAATTATTTTGAATGAGAAAACATGAAAGCAGTACTAGTGGTTTTTAATGTACAATCTAAATGGACCTGGGTTTAAGGGTTCAATTCCTAATCATTTTTTTTTCTCATTTCTCAACCATCTTGAGAAAAAGATTAGTTGTTGCTCATGGAGTCACCTCGAGTACTAAGTAGTTTATTAAACATATTTTTGTTTGTTTTTTGTGTAGGTGGGTCCAGCAATAGAACATCTCATTAACAGTTATCCAGAGTACATAACAATAGGAAGTCTGCCACTGGAAGAGGGAGAATTCAAAAACAAGGTAATTGGATTTCTCATCACAACTCTATGGATACAAAAATTAAGGACAGTGTCAACCCTAAGTTTCCGAGTATCTATTTTGGTTTGTAACTTTACAAATATTTGAATATTGTATGTAAAAGT
>JAMKCH010002354.1:0-37393 GCA_023653785.1 Ophioderma brevispina | reverse complement strand
GTCTCCAGGTCTTGAGATATGCTGCAAGTAGGGCCATATCTGCAGTAGTGTACTTTCTACTTCAGTCCGCTTCTGCCGCGTTGGAAGAACGGCAAGATAGTCGACGTAGCCCATATTGTTAGATGTGTTGAGGTAAATCACTGACATACCCCAAATGAACAGCATGAGCCTACTGCTCCTTTGTGGAACTCCGTTCCTTCAGAGACGCATAGATGTTGGTACCTACTTGTCTGAAGAACAAAGCTACGGTTTTGCAAGCAGTAATTGTTACAAGGGTACGAATCCGGATGGTGCTGAAGAATTGACAGTCAAGCCTGGGCCACACGGTGTCCTATGCTGCAGTAAGGTTCACCGAGATGACGCCTTCCTTTACGAACGCTTTTCAAAGCTATCATCAATATCATTTGTGAGGTTTATATGCTGAAAATATTCGAGATTTGATCTTACTATTTTACGTCTTGTGGCGTTTCAGGTCAGAAATAACCTTTAAACACAAACAAATGTGCTCTGGCCACAAATGATCTGAATTTTATAACAAAAACTAAAAAATCTAAAAATTATTATGATTTTTATAAAAAAAAGTTTATTATGATTTTTAATCAAATTGATCGGTTCAAGAACTTGGAATGTCCAAAACGATACAACTGGCCCAACTATAATTAAATGCATATATAATTTATTATGATTACTTCGTCTTAGGTCCACATGGCATTAGTACTGCTTTGTGTGGGTGCAGGATTATTCAACCGAGGTAAGCTGATCCGAGGGCCGCGTGTTTCCACGATACGGACGCTCCTAAACATGGTCCCAAATGATTACTGATCTTGTCCAATTGACAATGTCCAGAATTAAAAGAGCGTGCAGATCAACGAGATGAGATGTCTCACAGCGAAGGTACAAAATGACCAGCAGGCCAAGTCAATAAATCCACGGTTTACATGTTATAAGCCATTTCCGTTATACTTTGACATATTGGTATGAAGGTAGGGGAGGACAGTCTGACGTTGTTACCAGGGTTTTGAAGTGATCCAAAAGAGTTCAAAGGTCATAAAGAAGCAAATTTAAGGGTCATTTTTTGTAAAAAAAAGATTTATCTGGCTGTCTGCCCGGCTATGTATTTCATTATTCTTTAACTCCCGGGGTGATATGTGCATTAAGGTAGCGGAGGACTATCTGACGTCAAAGTTTGAACAAGTCACCAAGTTTAAATCTGTTAATTTGCCTGTCTGTCCGACCTTGCATTTAGTTACCATTTTTTCTGACAGAGGCCGAAAGTTGGTGGTAATAAATTTGCAGTGAGAAGGACATATTTTAGTGTAACGCCCACCCCTCCTCACTTTCAAAGCCCACTGCTACGAGAAATTAATAATTAATTTTAAGGGGTATGATTAATATCGAGATGGGTTTGAGAGGAGAGAGAGAGAGACTGAAAAATCTCGATTTGAATTGGAATTTAAATAACATATTGATATTAAATTTATCCATGTTTTGCCCTTTTGTAGCAAGGATAATCTACTTCAAATAGATGAACTCACCCCCTTTCAACAGCGGGAAGATGAAGCATTTCACTTGCATTAGCTATCGATGAATCACTTAAGCTGTATTGAACACGTACAGGATTTGCAGAAAACCTAACGTCACAAAAGCAAATTGAGGAATCATTGGAACAAGTCGGTATGTCTGAAAAAAAGTACGAAATGTCCCTTTAACGGCAAATATTTCAGCAAAAAGAATAATACTGAAAGTCTATTAGTTCTTCTTCATTTAAACTGATTAAAGGAATTGCGTTATTACGAAATGAAAACAAATATTACAAGTTATACAAATTTGTCCATATTACATTCTGGTAAAATCTGGTTTTTTTAATTCCCAAAAGTTCGCTCTAAGTACCTTTTAAGAGTATAAGCATGTACTCACATGGTGAGGCTGGTGATTGGTGTCAGGGGCCGCGTGTAAATAAGATACTGAGTTAATGACGATCCTAACATGCAGATCATTATAGACTATTATCATGATTATAGATCATTCTGATAAACGAAAGTAGTTTCTGAAATCACCTAGGTTGGCTTGTGTTAGTTTTAGGTCTCGAGGTTTTTTGGGAGTAGTTTACAGAGAAAAATACACAATCAGTGACCATAGACAATAAAAAATATTGTAGCCATTCTATTAGAGTCAAAAGATATCGATAAATGTTTTTTTGTCTTTTGATTTCAGGCATTAACGAAGGAGGGCAAACCTGGTAAGTGTTTCTGAAGTCATCAACAAGACCATCGAAAAAGAGACCCAAGTCAGCACCGCCTAAGCTAGTTCGAGAACTCACTGTTAGTCACCCCGCAGCAGGCCAGCACAAACCACGGGCCTGATATGCTAGAACACCTAAGAATTGGAGGCTGGTGGCGTTGCATTGACGGATTCAAGGAAGAGCTCTACGGGTAATCCCATTCGGGGAAAGAGACAACAGTTTACTTTAAAGATATACTTCTGACCGGAGTCCACCCAGAATAGTTCTCACAAAGGCTGTGTTCCAAAACCGACCAGCGTTGTCATTGATACACCCGGATTATACGACCCTGAACGAGAAGAGGATGATATTCTTCGTGAAGTAGCCAAGTTTATGTCTCTGTTCTGCTCCTGGACCCCACGCGCTGATCTTGGTGGTGTCTACTGGTCAGGCAAATGAACCAATTGTAACCAGCGCAAACAACATCTGGGTGTGAATCAAAGGGGCTTGGAAGTAAGTAAAGACGAAGCTTTCAGGAGTAAGGGTTTTGTTTGATCTCTATACCTGAACATTCTACATGAAGATTGGTAGGGCCAACTTTGGTGAATTTCGCGAATCAAAATCGATTTTCAAAGATTGTCTATTGAATTGGCCCATGCGACCTTTCCCTCAATCTGTGAACGCCCCATGTGATCCATGGGTCAGTGGATCTTCCTGACTATGTTAGTGATTATACAATTGTTTGTATTAATTTGAAGGACCGTATAATAGATGACAAAAAGATTACAAAATCTTCCGTTATTCAGCGGTCGTGACCTTTGATCGACCTCTGAACACCCGATATGCGCCTCGGGAATTTTGTAGAATGAATATAACAGTCGGGTGATCATAGCGGTTGATTCGTGGAAGAAGGAAACAAATCAAAACGGCGGACACAGACATCGATCATGGTATTATAGGTTTTTGACACTCGCCGAAATTGGTGGCGTGGTTTTGGCACATGTAAATAAAGGGTTATCTTATATTTTTGGTGCAGAGTGGTTGTGTTACAAAAATGGATTTACGATGAGTTACATATTTATGCTCTGGTCTCTGTAGAGCGCCAAATAAACTCATTTATTATTAATTAAATAATGGTTTTGTAAGAAGAGAGTTAGATGGTTATGTTGGGACAATGGTTTGGTACACTACATTTAGTAACCCTTGGAGATTAAAGGGTAGGTAGGCCTTGGTTTATTAGGTAATGGAAAATGGTACATCGGAATACTTTTGGTTTTTTTTTTGGGTAAATTGGATGAAATTAAAGGGGTATTTCAGATATTTGGTGTGGAATAATTGATTTAAAGGGATTTTGTAGCTCATTTATCTAAAAAGCCACGAGACGACCTTACATAAGTCATGAGGTATTGCATCAATATGCAAGACTATTGAGCCCCCGTTAAGTTTCACATTCAAATTTTAGAGGCCTATGCCTATAACCCTCCACCATTCATCCCCCCCCACCAAAACTTTTTCAAAGACAGTTTTCTTGTTTCTTATTCACATAACTTAAAAAACTACAAAGGACATGAGGCTAGTAACACAATTACTTGACCACAGTGGGGCCTCGAACGCAACGATTTTTTTTTTTGTTTTCAACCGTCTAATGATCACGATCCTACGCTTTTCCACTGGACCCCACGTGCTCTCAACGTGATGGCGTGTCAGCTAGTTGCGTGAAAAGGCAACATGAATTGAATTCATATTCGTTACCGTGAACCCGACTATAGTACGTGCGGACTATACTTTACTTTTACCCCTGTGAACCACACCCCTTAAATAGTGTATATACATTTACTCACTGTATAATAATGTGAATCTTGTTATAAATATAACATAACGGCCCCAACCAACCGGGGTGACAGAATGTTCCTGTAAATTATGTAAATTCGTCTGCCATGCCTTTATTTGTATAATCATAATACGAATACGTATTCTTTTTATGGACATTTGTACTTTAATGTAATCTGCAGATACAACCAATGGTGTTATTCACCGGCCGAGATAATTTGGAACACCACAAGCAGCAACTACTACTCTGATTTCGTCGATTAACTACCGCGACAAAATGAAAGAAGTTGTTTGTAAAAAATGGTGGCAACAGGTTCTTCGTTCAAATAATAGAGAAATATCAAAGGAGAAAAATGCAAACAGAAGGATCTAATTTACCAATATATGAAATGTTTCCGGCTAACAACGGTATTTTTAACCAGTAAGGAATAGAAAAAAACAGAGAACATTCGCGGTTGAAGTAGATCTCATTATTAAGCTGAACAAACAAATGGCAGACGAATGACTGCCATCCGTAGTCAACCACCAGGAAGTTGTCACAGCTCTCAGAAAGAGCTTCAAAAAAATGAGAAGCAACCGCAAGAAACGAAGACGAACGCGGTTAATGAAGGGGCAAATTCAAGCGCAGATGGAACCAAATTCAGGAATCAATAATCGGTGAAAAGGCAGAGGCGCGAACAACACTATCAGTGAGCAAATAGCGGAAATGAATAGAAAACTTAGTGAAAACGAGCCCGAATTCATAAAGAATAGCAAATATCCCCCGCGAAGAAGTTCGAAATAGTGTTACCAAGAGTGAGGAAAGACAAGCTCCTCCTTGGCCGATGGCCTAAAAACGGTTTAAACGATTTGCTGGACGTGCTGTGAGTTACGGCATAAGGAGTCGAGTGGGGGTTCCCAATTGTCACCACTCTCTTTGACCGAGGTCCGGCTTTACAAGGGAGTTTACTACATTTTGAAAAAGCGGTTACGTAACTGTAACGTAAACATAAATGTTTACTGCATGAAAAAAAATCCGACATTTCGTCTCAAACTTTGGAATTATGCATCCTGTCCGTTCCAGTTGACTAATTTCCAACTAATTAAAAATATATATTTACAAAATATCTGAGTCAGCCTGAGTCATGATCCCACTAACCGTTGACCGACCCCGTGCTAGGCAATTTCTTGGGTCTCGCACACCAAGGTACTTTAAGCGAGAAAGATGGGCAACTTCCCGTCGGCAAACTTGTGAGGGCAGGCCAGCTGATATCGGATGCAGTTTCATTTGAAAAACAGTCCAGAAAGTCTGGAAATCAAGGGCATGCTACAGGCCAGATTTGGTTATATCTCGCTAGTTTCAACAAACGTTCAGCATCACTGCGCGAAAATTGCAGAAGCGAATCTGAGCTAGAAGTAGCCCTAAAGTCCCGGCAAAGGTTCTCAACAAGCCCCTTAACGTTGTATGACAACGGTGCAAGGGAAATAAACAGACGTGCAGAATTTATTGGGGGGGGGGGTTTCGGATTTGCTAGACGTGGACCTTTCGCGAGGGGGCACAAAACATTTTTTTTCATGACCCGACACGTGTATTTGCCCACAAACAATTTTTTTCGTCTCGCAGTCCACGTTTGTGTGCGCCCAAGTGAACCGCGATAGATTCCTTGAGTAATCCTGTATGCTTGCTTTGAAGACTTTGAATCGGGTTGTTGAGTCAGTGTTTCTGGATCTGGATCCATTTTACCTCCAGTAAATCGGGTATTCCCCAGTGGCGTAACCAGCGGGGGGTGGGCAGGGGGCAACTGCCCCCCCCGGACAACTAAAATGGGGACGAGAAGCTAAAAACTGGGGACGAGAAGGAGGGGGCTGAAAACCATTGGTTTACCCGGCGAGCGAAGCGAGCGGAAAAAAATGGGGAACTCTTGAGTCTTTTTTCTTGCCCCCCCGTTACTCAGGCCTGGTTACGCGCCTGGGATTCCCGCATCACACTAGATACTCTGGTACCTAGATTTGTTTGTGGGAATGAGTTCCAGTCTTTAATTGTACGATGGGAAAAAGTAAATATTTGAAAACGTCCTTATTAACGTGTTCTTGATATGCGTCTTGATGACTTCTCTTGGTGCGCACGTAAGGGTTGGGGGGGGCGTATATCTTTGCACCGTTTGGGCCAGTTGACCCTCTCTGGCTTTATGGAGTATGGTTAGACGATCGAATGTTCCTTCTGTCAGAAGGGTCTGCATGCATAAGTCTACATCAATTGTTTGACAACCTGTTTTCCTGTTGATGTTGTTTTTGATGATCTTACTGCTCGTCTTTGGATCGCTTCAAGTTGGTCTGATCTTGAGTATAGGGGTCTCACACAGGCGGAGGCAGTATTCAATTGTGGTCTACGAAGGTTTTGAAGGCAGTGGTTTTAATTTCTTCTGTGCAGGAACTGATATTTCGCTTGATGAAACCAAGTGCTCTGTTACCCTTAGCCGATATTTTGTGTATTGTTTTTTTTCATTTGGGATCTTTTGTAACCTGTAGTGTACTGGGTAGGGTACCGATCTCATGTAGTGTCAAATCCGCATAAAACCTGTGAATTTTGGTTACACAAGTACTTTTATGGCATTACTAATCAAAATAATTGATGGAAGCACTTGCCACACCCCCTTCCCCCCCCCCCATGGGCCCGTTATCCTTTGGAGTTCCAGGTTACACAGGGATAAAAAATTTAAAATGTCCCGAATGTTTTGAAAGCACGACCATGATGTCTGTCTCTTTACAAGGATTCCAAAAAAAGTATAGTTTATACTATCTATGCTTATACCGGGTGTCTCAAAAAAGGAACCCCTCGGAAGCGCCTCATTTTCACAAAAGAAAAGCGGAAACCATACAATTAATAACCTGTTCCGAAAGTACATTTCAATTAGGTTCCTACACCACCGAAAAGATCTTTCCCAAAATGACACATATTGACCAGTTAATGGCCGATTGAAATTGTGTACCACTTTTTCATTTTAAAATCCAGGCGGTATTGTTACTGTCCAAGGTTACTGTCTAAGCTTTCTTAGACGATAACACCTTTCTCCAAGCACATGCTCCTTCTTCGTTCATGATTCTTTTGTTTTGCGACAACAGAACAGTTCTGATATTGAAAAGGTTAGTTTCAATTATTAGAAATTCAAGATGTTCTTGCCTCCTTCTCATTACTAGCGCTGCTCTGACTCCCCCCCCACCCCCACTTGCTTCCTCTAAAGACCATTACGACGCAATGCAGGCTTGCGCTCATCTTTTTCCATTTCATATTGGACTTCTAAACATTCTTGTCGTCGGATGCTTTCAAAGGCAGCGTTATTCTCACTTGCGAAGTTTGTGCAAGTTTTGCTGGTGGTTCCTGCTTAATGTTTCCTCTAGGGCGAGGTCTAGCGGAGTCAAATCTGGGGATCCTCGCAACAGAATAACCGCGCCTTTGCAAGCATCCGACGGACAAGAACGGTTCGCAATTCATAACTGAAATGGAAAAGATAACGCAAAGCCTGCATCACGTGTTTACAGTTACAGATCGGCCAATTCCCCATTAGTGGGAAGAGAGCGCAGTAAAAGGAAGAATGTGAAAGATCTTTCTAATAATTGAAACTAAACTTTTCACTATCAGAACTGCCCTTTTTCGCAACACAAAGAACATGAAGATCGAATGAGCCTGGAGAATGTGTATTGTCTACACTGAAACAGTAACAATCGTGGATAAAATGAAAAAAGTGTAACAAATTTCAATCGTCCATGAACTCAGTCCAATATGCATCCTTTGGAAAAATCTTTTCGGTGTCGGAAACCTATAAATTGCCCTTTTCTATGTAATATTAATTTGTATGGTTTACGTTTCTCCTCGTGAAATATAGGGCACTTGAGGGTTTCCTTTTTTTAAAAACACCCGTTTTTGGAATTATGTTGGTAAAAATGGTGAAAAGTTTCAATTGTTGGTTTGTACCGTGGTCAAATTAAAAGTTGCTCCATTTTTGTAAAACGTGGTACAAATTGTTTGGATGGTCAGCTCTATAGAATGAAATATATGATGCAGTGTGTCACAACAATAACGCAACACTTGGTGACAGGCGACATAAGTTTTTGAACAAAAACATATGACTACCTGTTCTTTGTTTAATGTAAGATAAGACTGTTAGCTATGTGCCTTGAAAGTTTATAAAGGTAAAGGCAATATTTTTTAAGTTATGCCCCAGAAATCAAGTAACCTGCCTGACCGTCATTTTAATCACCAACTTGAGGCGCTATTAACTACAAATACGGCCCTGCACAGTTTTGCGCCCAGACCACCAATATGAATCTCTAAGTCCAACCACCATTTCCCCATTTTTTAAAAGACAGGTACTGCAACAACTATTAACATAAATTGTGAAGTTCCATTGGTAAGAACAGCAATAAACATGCATTCATGTTTGCATTTTTGTTTAAAAAATTTAAACCACTTATAAGATGGTACCAGGAACGTATGATCAACAACAGCCTCGTAATTGTCCCACATTAGGAGCATTGGATTATAAGCTAATCAATGAGCATCAGTTTGTGACGGCACATAAAGAGTTATCTTAAGCCCAAACTAAAAATTGACAGAATGAATATACTGATTATTCTTAATTTAGTTTTGTGGTGAAAGAACATGTTTACTTTTCAAAAAGTGTCAGAATGTAACAGAAGCAAAGTTGGCAGCCAACAGACTTAGCTTTTAAGGTAACCTTGAGTATATCTCTGAATTTAGTCATGAGTTTTATCTTCTATCGTCTTGGAATGTATTTTATCCTCATATTAATCATTTACTCATTTTTCAGTTAAATGATAATGATGTAATGCAGTTTATAATTTGATTAAATAAAAGTTGTTCTGAATAAATTTGGGCATACTTGTTGTATTGCAATTATATTGGGTATTTTGGTGCCATGTGTTCTTCAGTGGCACCTTGTATTTCCAGATCCTCATTTTTGCAAAATGGGTCCACGCTTACTTGGATTGTTGGGTCCATACTTAAAAAAACTGTTGACTATCCATCTCTGGTGATTTTTTTTCAGGACGTTTGCTACAGTATTATCTTACATTTTAAAAAGAACAGTAATCATGTGGCTTTTGTTCAAACTTATTGTGGCTGACACCAAGTGTTTTTGGACACACAGTAAGTGTATATTATCTTACGTGTTTGGATATTAACCAAAATGGCGAACTTAAAGTCATCATCTATTGGCAGCTATTGGATTCTATTGACCTTGACCTATTTTTATATAAAAATTGGATCGATTAAGCCCCAATTAATTGGTCAAGCCTATGAGTTGAAAAAATATTGGGCGCGACACAGTCGAGCCCAATATGTTTAAATTGCTGTTGTCATCCAAGGTTTTTGCTCATGATTAGGATCTTTTAGGCTCTTTTTTTTGTCAAGGATGAAGTCGTTATAATTTTGGTTCAAATTGTTATTAGGAGAGCGCGTGGCCCACTAGTTAGGGTATTAGCCTTTGGTGCCTAAAGGTCCCGGTGGTCATAAAATACAGGTGTCCGTGTTGACTGAGTGTCTACCACCCATTTAGTCCTTGTGTTCTCCATTAGTGCGTACGCATCAATTGTTTTCAGCACTGTGACCCAAATGCCCTCGTCTACAAGGTCCGCTTTAGTCCGTACATGTTGACATGTAGCTATGGGGACACTCAGTTTCTTTACACAAACCGGTTCAACTCCCGACTGGACCACTTGCATTGATTTAATCGGGTCAAAATTTTGGATTTATCTGTACAAGAGCTATTGATGGAATTGGAATTCGCTCTCCCCGTGTTCAGTTTTGTATTTGGGCAAATGAGACCATGGTAATACCAACCGTCCTTCGGAGGGGATCGTTAAGGAAGCCGACGCTCATGTATCAGAGAGTCATACCTGTGCATGCACATATAGGGGGCACACGTCACCCTGTTGCTATTACTCAGAAGGTTTGCCAAGTGTGGTTATTTTTTTCATATCATGTGTGTCAATAACACCACAAGGAATAGCTGTCAACTGTCTAATTCTCAGTCTTTTTCAACTGGGAGGGCGCTTTTCATGAATGGGCCCCAATGACAATCTCTTAGGAAATGCCCACAGTCTATGTATAAAAATGTTATTTTGTGCTAAAGTTGGTCTTTTGTTTAGTAATATGCTTAATGTATAAGTATTAACCATATACTTTAATGGGTTTAAGGGCCACTTATGGGTTTAAGGATCATAAACTCTTACCATACATTGATTTGCGAAGCCTTTAAAAGAAGCCTAGAACCTGTACCCTGTCCCCACGCGAAGGGTTAGTTTTCTTTAAACCATTCTTCCTAACGGTAAGAAGTCGGAGCTTAATGGCGCCCCACACGACACATCAGGACCGCTTAACCGTTACAATTCGACCCATACCATTCCACATGGAAACCTTAGCGGCCATTATCCCGGAACTACGGCAGGGTGGGGGAGCGCAACATGGGCTTTGAAGGATGCACACCTAACTTGGCCATCCTCCTTCAGGCAGAAAATGCTTGGTTTTTACATTACACAACCAACACCGAACCGTCTCGTTCGAGCCTGCGCTTCAGGATATCCGCGGCCCATTACCTTCACGATGATAGTCCAAGGTGATTGCCGAAGCCTCTGCGGTGACAAGGAATGTTCATCTACGTTTATCTCGACGACTGGTTGATCACTGTCCCATCCCCAGAGGCCCTTCGCTTTCTAAATCTGGAAGACTGCCAGCCTTGTCAGCTCCCATGGACTAATCACCAACTGGCCTTTGAGTAAGCTCTCCAACCATCGACCAGATCTCATTTCCTGGGCTCGGTCATAGACTTCGGCAGAGGAAAGGTGTTCCCAACAGCAGCGAGAACAACAGCCATCGTTCTATGCGCACGGACCTCCTCGCCAGGCAGACAGCTCCAGCCAAACTTTGGTTACGGCTTCTTGGCCTTATAGCCAGCATCACAGCAGTCCTTCCCCAGTGCCCCTATGTACGAGATACATACAGCTTCACGTTTACTCCACGTCCAGCCCCAAGAGAGACTGAATGTCAAAGGAGATACATGTCTCTCCAAAGGTCCACCACGCCCTCAGATGGTGGATACAGCCTCACAGCATTCACCCTGGGCGGTCCCGCTTCCACGCTCACCATAGACACATCCAAGACGGGCTGGGGGACCCCCACTGGGAAGGCTGGTGATTGGCAGTGTCTTCGACTCCAGCCATTGCGAAGCAACACATCAACCTTCTGGAGCTGTGGACGGCCCGCCGGCAGTACGGCGCCTACTTCCCATGGTCAAGGACAGACGATCGCCCTATGCTGCAATAACCACAAGGTAGTGACTTATATAAACAGGCAGGGAGGTACCCGCAGCCTGACTATGTCAACAGACAATCAAGCTGCTGATATGGTGCCAGCGCCACAGGAACGAGCTCCAGGCAGTCAATCTCCCAGGAGCAGGCAACATTCTAGCGTGTACCCTGTCGAGATGGGGAACAACCATCCATGCCTCGTCCAAGGTCAGGGGCTGGCGGTGTATGGCACCTCAACCCGACAGTGTACAAAGATGGTCTTAAACAAAAACCCTGCGCTTCGCCATGAGTAGGGTGATTACCCTGACTGTCCCAAATTCGTCACGAAAAATGGAACCCCAATGGAAATAAGCTTCCTGTCGGGGCTTTCTTGGGCTATCCAGGACATTGTCTGAATAAATCAAAAGTTGTACTCAGTGTTAAGGTCATTTTCTGTATGTTTTCCATGATTCATCTGAGTCTGCGAGTAAAGATGCGAATGTTGTGGTCTCTGTATTGCTTGTATACAATGTGGTATATTCCTTATGTATTGTTTTGTTTCCCCTTGCTTCTTTCTGCGATTTGTTAGCAACATGAACTTAAACATAATTCAACGGATTAATGTTACTTTCAATTGAAATGTGGCCTAAATAACACGTATATACTAGATACGTATTACATGTTTTCATAAACATGTTGCTATCACGTAATAATAAATAATAGAGCTATTATCTCAAAACGACGTAAATGTGAAACTAAAAAGAAACTTGGCGAAGATATTCATAACACAAAGGAAGTCGGATTTGAACGGAATTCGTCAAATTTGTAAGAACAACCAATATACACAATTATTGTGAGGTTTACCAGTAATTGTCTCCAATCCGCTGAAAAAACCCACAGGCACCCTGGCTGACAAAATCCTTGCTTTAACTTATAGGACTATAGGAATCGAACCTAACACCTATAGATATATCTATCGCTCCTCTAGCAACCTGGCTTGATAGCTTAGTTACAAGAGCGTCGTGCTAGAATACGAAGGTCAAACCGGTTTTTTGCTTTTCAAAACACTATCGTGCGCTGGCCATCTCCAGGGAGAGATTAATAAATAATTGATTTAATGCTATTGTATTTTGTTTCTATGTCTAAATACAGGTTTAGAAGTAATTATGGTCCGGCGTACTCATATAGTCCGGACAATGGTGAACAATAGGGCAATCGATTCAATTGACTCTTCACGCACATTAGTTTCATGCTTATTCGCGTTATGGTATATGGAGCCCCCCGGACTGTGTCTTCCTGCCGGACTATATCTGCTTTCACACCGGTGCTCACAGAACAGAAACTTGAAAAACCTAACGCCTACTCAGCGCAGGTGGACATACCTCAACTTGTGTTACACAATAAGTCAAGCACATACAAATTTAGTTGCAGATATACTGCAGAGTGAGTAATGAAAAAGAAGTCCACGATTTAATTTAACATTGTTTTCAACGAAGCGAATCACTGCCACAAATAACATGATGATGTGAGGTATCGATGTGTGGTTATCTTAGCACATAGATGAAATCTAACTTGGACATAAAAATATTGAGTATATACAGGGTGAGTCAAAAAAGTACAACCAAATTGAGCGATTGTTCATGTAAAACCCACTGTGCTATTCATAAATATTTTTCTTTTTTGGTAGTACATTTCCTGTTTTGTTATCTCTCATATAAAAATTACGCATTAAAATTGATAAAACCGCGTTCAAAAGTTACAGTTGGAGAAGTGAAATACTTAACTCTTGTGAAATACCGAACCAGTTCACGCTAATTACCCAAAAGAGTTACTCTTGGTTTTTACGTTCATCTTTGGGATTTGCAGCATAACCTCCATTAATTAAGCTAATTCCACATTTGGAATAAATGCCAGGGAACACCAGTGCGTAACCAGTCTAGTGGGTGAGGCGTGGGAGGGGAGGTTATTAAAGGCGGGATCCGCACTCAAAATCTTTGCCCCCTCCGCCCAATGGAGATCAGAAAAGTATAAAAGGATAGCATTAACAGGTTACCGTGCACCTTTGCAAAATGTTTTTGTGATGCCCGCCCCAGAAGTTAAATGGTTCCTATCGCCTATTCCCCCTCCCAATGAAAATGTCTGGCTACATCGTTTGGTAAAACTGTAAAATGAAACCAATATCAAATAATATTTAAATAACTTCTTTCACTGGCTTGATTTCCACGTAGTAAAACTTCCAAAATGCGTTGTACGGGGTGTAACAATAAAGCCTTAAAATGTTCCCTTTAATATATCCTGTTAATTTCATTAAATCTTAAGTATTCTTCATTATCATTCAAACTGGTCGTGCATGCTTGTGAATACGGCGCCAAAGAAATCAGCCCCTCACGCTGCATAGTTATGAGTCTCAATGTGAACAGCCAGTGTGCAATTTGTTCGGGACAGAAAATGGACACCTTCACAAAAATCACTGTGGGCCTTTGAATGGCTTGATTCGATTTTAAAAATGTAAAATTTATTGTAAAAGCTGATTAAACAGACTATCTACAAAGAATTAATTTGGTTAATTCCGTTAAGGTTTCTTCATAAAAAAATCCCCATTTTGTTGTAACTTTTTTTCTGACTCACACCCTGTACGTACGAAGGATTTATATTGTACAAAATGTAAAGCAATATTGCCATGTAACATTCCTAAAACTGTTTATAATGCTATGGACCCAATCTGGATTATTGTAACTAGTGTGGGGAAATTGCGGTCTCACTATTGCAAATCTCATACCAAACAATTCAAACATAGGGCAGCTCGAATATTGTGGTGCATGCAACATGCGACACACCCAGTGCTGAGGGTCTTAATGAACTTAAGGCACTGTATCAGGGATTTTGCTAAATCAAAAAAAAAATCGGAAAGAAAAATACAAAAAAATCAGATTTCTGCCATGTCTGTAACAAAGAATAGGATACATGGGGTGGAACTATAATTTGAGTTTTGGTTATTTGTTCATAAACAAATTTGACACCAATTTTTTCCAATACAGAATGTTATGAGAATTGAAAATCATGGGGTGTTGTAATTTTTTAAAATGTGTTCTTGGGTGTTTTATACGGGGTAGGACTGTACCCCGTATCGGCCTGCTCTGGGGTGAGAGCCACTTGTTTAAAAGATAATGCTAAACTAAAAAACTTGAGGACTTTTAAGCTTACCACCCCCTACGGACAACCCCTTGCCAACCAACTTGTCCACCAAAACGTGAATTGCCTCAAGGGCCTCCTGGGAATTACACCACTAGGTAGGGAGTAGCCGCCGAGGACTGTAGAAATCTTGTTAGGAAACTGTCTCAGCAGTATCGATTCACAAGTATCGTGACCGCATTACCTTGCGCAAATCTCGGGTAATTGAATGCACTCCGGGGACCAGGGGATACAAACTCAACAGGTGGTGTCAAATTGCACGCGCTAAAAGGTCTCATTTATCGATTACGCGAACGCAGCTAATTGAATAGTCCTTTAATATAAGTTTGGCTGTGCATGAATTATGCAGAGTCCGTGCGGTACAGTGGCAGCGTTTCACTCGTGCTTGTTCTAGAGGGCCTATCAGAGTGCTCAAGTATGGAAAAATAAACAAAATAATAAAAAAGACGAGAAGGAGAAGAAGCTGAAAATAGAAATGTCCTTCGTATTTGTTTTGGTTGCGTGTAGTATTTTCCTTATTGAGATGAGGGGCTGGTTCATTCTAAAAGTAAATCGGGCCTGTCATCATACCGGTGTGAAAGCAGAATATAGTCCGGTAGGAGCCACAGGCGGGCTCCATAGACGATAACGGAATAAAGTGTGAAAACTAATGTTGCGTTAAGAGTGAACTGAATCGATTGCCCTATTGTTCACCATTGTTTGTCGGACTATGAGTAGCAGGACAATGGTATCTACACCGGGCATGCATAATGCAGGTGCCACACAAGCACAGCTTCATTTCCCAAAGCCCGTGGTGCATTACTTCCAAGAAAAAACCTGAATTCCCAGCGCTATACGCTGTTTGACGAAATCTTTCCCCAATTCATCTCAATTCCAACGTACAGCTAGCTTGTCCATCCAACTGACCCGTAAGGCAGCCTTGTGAACATGTAATTAAAATGTTATGTTCAAATGAGTGAGCTAGTAACTTATATCTGTCTTTTCTAACAAAATATTAAAGATGAGTAAAGGTCAATCCCCGGGGTCAATCCACCAAATAACCGGATTTTTTCTTTGATTTCCTGCATTGCCTTCCCTATTGATTTTATGTGAACATGATGCATTGCTCTATATGTTTTTCATTTTACTATTTAAAACACAACATTGGAACTCCATAACCCCAAAATAACAAAATTATTCCCAATCATTTGCAGCGGCGGGAATATAGGCTTCCTTGTTTAAAAATGAATTAATATTACTCCAATAGATAAAAACAAGGTCCTCATCGTTTGTGACGGGGACATTCTTGTACCCTAAACCACAGGCCCTTTGCGGATGAGATGCTTCACAAAGTTAAAAAAAGGACCATTTAAGGGGCGTTAGATCAAAACTTTACCAAAAAGGTCTACGTTTCGAAGAAGCCCTGAGCCCCACAAAAAAATCCTGCGTACGGCCCGACGAACCAGTGTTTCATTGTGGTTTGCATGAGGGAAATCTCTCCCTAGTCAAAAGCATTACGTTAACATACTGTTCAAACGCAAAAAAGGTGAGACAAGAGATAATGTCTCGTAAAATTTGGCAGACATTATTACCCTAGAGACAGGACCGTCGGTCATAAGAAGCTCTTTATTTCTCTTTATCTTTTACCCATTTTCCCCTCTCCTTTCCCTAGGCCCAGGCGCGAGGAAGCGGAAAACGATTGTGTATTCGCACCGACCACACAAAAGGGGAAAGACGGAGCGTACGTATTTATTGGACGACCGATGAAGCACGCTTGCCGGCGCGCTGGATTGGATCAGGGATGGACGGTCCACATTTCCTGATTTTTTCGATTAAAGGTACCGATTTCGAGGAAAATTCGAAGAAAATGTCACTTGTCGGGCACTCCCCATCTTGGAAGCGACGCGTCTATAAGGCTGTTTAGTGTTTTTTCGACCCCCTTTTTGCAGAATCGGGTCACCCAAACACCTCGCATTTTTTAATATCACCCAAAGACCCCTATTTTGTTGAAAAAAAAAATTTACCACTGTTCACCCAAAGACCCCTATTTTTGGGAGGAAGAAAAAAAATAAAAAGTTTCACCCAAAGACCTCTTATTTTTTAGAAAATTTGCAAAAAATTCGGTAACATTTTGAAGTTTCAAAATTTTGGGAAAATTTGGCATATTTGCCACTCACAAAACCCCTATTTGGGGTAATTGGCTATCTCTCGCCAAAGGGCCCTATTGTTTAGTCCTCTGTAACTGAATGCCCTGAGTTTGAAGCACGAGCCTAACGCCGAGACCCATATCCATTCATATGTGATTCCCTCTCCCCCACCCGGTGTCAGCGGACTCCGCCCTATATGTCAAAGTATAAAGAAATGCATAGCCGGTGTAAGAAACTGCGGTCCCCATGAGAGAGTGTCCTAGCTACCATAGCAACATTGTACGGAATAAACCGTTAACTTGTAGACGAGGCCATTTGGGGACAGTGCATACAGCACTCAATGAGAACACAATAGACAGAGGCGTGGTAGGACACTCAGTCACCCGGACACTGTAGTATATTGCACACGGGACAGATCTGTTTTTAGTAGTATAGATATCTGAGGAGTTTAGATACGAGAAATGATAAAATTGTCTTCATCAAGTTTCATTTAAGATGCATGGGTGCAAGGTTATTGAAAGCTAATAAAATTGAAAGGGAGATCTTTTTCGTATTAGGGAGCGGGTCATTATTTATGCCGGGGGGGGGGGGGGTGGAGGATTTCACCTTTTTCGGGAAAAAAAAAAATTCGCGTCCCCCCCCCCTCGCTTCGTTAAAAAAATGTCACGTTCCCCTTGGATCATGCGATTTACCATTAAAGCTCATGTTCTCCCCCCTCTCGCGTTGATGAAAAAATTCACGTCCCCCTCTCGCGTTGATGAAAAATTTACGTTCCCCCCTCTCTTACAAAATTTTTTCGGGTTCCCCCCTCAATCCTTCCATTCCCCTGGCGTAAATAATGACCCCTCCCTTAGTGACAAACATCAAAAAACATGATTTTGTCCATATAGAATGTGAGTGAGTCGTAGGTAGGGAGTATTAAAATTTACGACAACTCAACACCAAAAATCGTGTCATTTTAACATTAAATTAAAAAACGACGCAATAGTAAAACTTAATTTCAATTCCAAATACCAAGTACAATTTACAAAAGGATACACACCATACAATGATGAACCAAATAATCACCTATCCCTGTAGAAAACAAGATAAATCAACAAATTGCAAAGATACACTTAGAAAAAAATGCAAAAATTAAAAAATTTTACTTTTTCAGCCTGTTTTCTATAAATATATAACTATACACAACATAGACGGATGACAAAGTTCATCACTCATCCATGTATCAAGCAAAAAACTTAACTTTTTCCAAAATCAGATATAATCGACAATCCACATCAAGAACATGCAAACATGAGGATCCCCTTTCAGACCAAAATAGATTGTCTCATAATTACATTTTATAAATGGCTCCAAATACACTTGCGGCATTATGCCCAAACTGATAGATTTAAATTACATCATAACATTAACAGTAGAAACCCTAATACAATCTACTATTTAACCTATTTCAACCTTAAAGTACACAATCCTAAATTAAATACAACCCGTCTGTTCCAAAAACAGACGAGGTACCCCAGTTATAGTCGCCTTTAACGACATGTAAGGGGGGACAGGGGCCTATTTCTAACCCCGAACCGCCAGGGGCCCCTTTCGTCGCCTTTAACGACATGTAAGGGGGGGGGAGGGACAGCGAGGCCTATTCTTAACCCCTAAAACCCGCAGGGGGGGTATAGTAATGTGAGCAATAAATGTAGGCTCTCACGACAATGGGTTTCCTGGTTATATTTGATTATTAATAAAAAGCACTTATTAAGCGATTTACAAAATAGTTCAAAGCGCATTGTAAAAGATAAAACTTACATGTGTACACGAGAAGAAGAAGAATCAATAATAATAAAAAAAAACCACAGATATCAATCAACCACTCAACAGGTCCACAACATACGCCACCGCACACAAACACACTCCATGCTACACACCCGACAAAGACTCATACCCACAGCACTTGCTCACACACCTCCCCCGCACGCAAAACAACAACACACCCAGAACACAACATCCACAATCTCGGATTTGAACGCAGATTAAAATTGTACATCGTTGCCGTGACATATGATAGCAGATGGCCATGCTTGCGAATAATTCACGATACTTGGCATGCATGGAGAAAAACATGGGGCCCACAACTGAGCCTTGCGGAAGTCCAAAGTCCCAGGGAAAGTGTCGCAGATGAATGTTCACCCAATTACAGTACACGAAAAGAGCGATTACTGAGGTAGGAAACATTCCAGTTCAATACAGTGGCCTGAAATATATGCAAGTTTCCAGGACAGCCGCCTCGCAGGATTGGATGGTCAACCGTGTCGAAGGCGGCAAAGATCCAATAAAACAACAGCCACAGCTTGGTTTCTATCCAATGCCTTCATAATACCATTTTTAAACTCGCAATAACGCGGTCTCCCTGCGGTGGTCGTTTTCTGACGCCGACTGGAAGTCTTCAAACAAACCATTAGCATTAAGATGGTCGTTTTGTAATTTGGGCACAAGCAAGTTTTTTTTCCATATTTAGACATTGTAACTAATATTGGACACAGGGCTTGATAATAATAAATAATACCATAACCCTACTAGTGCTATTATATTTATTAGAGGTTGCAATAAAAATGCATCATCATAAAGTCCAATAAACATTACACGAGAAATACTGGACATAAGAGGCCAAACACCTGCTTGAGCAAAGCACACTGTCTCGTACGACAACCCCCAGTGTGGTTGCAACAGCCGCTCAGTCAGTTCCCAGGGCCTTTTAAATCCTGCGCAAAAAAAAAAGAGCGGTCACACTGATTGGGTCGGGCTAGCTGGTCTCTTACGCACTACGGCACGTCGAGAGACGGTGCGAGTATACCAGAACCGTGTTCTTTGACTAAGGTCTTGTGCGAGGAGTACGTCCCCGACTCGGGGGAGATCAGGGGGGTAGGCATGCCAAACCTAACAGCAACAGAAAATCAACGGCATCAACTTCCGGGTGCTAGTTGTTTCCAAGAAACTAACGGGTAGGAGGGCGTATTAAGCATATCGAACGTTACACACAGACTTACTAAAGAACTAGGCCTGGTCACGATATTTAAATCTAAATGACCGTTATGGAAATTACACATTTTACAGCGGGGGGTAATCCACTTAACCCCGAATGGATAATAATTTTTCCTTAATTTATCATGATTATTACTAATATTTTGAACCAAGGTTTTTAAAAGAGATTTTGTTTTCATTGTCACTGGGGACCGAGGCTGCCAAGTAATGCAGTTAGCAGTTCCCCAAATTCAGTTGGAAATCCCAATTGCCCAAAACGGCCGATCGTGTACCTACCCCCCCGGGGGAGATTGGAGACACCTTACCACAAGACACATCTTCATAATTACTGGTTTTAATCACTTTTTAAGGACACTCACAGGGGGAGACAAGGGGGGGGGGGGCAAGGGACCCACATCATTATCGTTCAAACGAGATATTATGTCGTACAAACGATTTTAATACTCGTACAACGAGATAATAACTCGTCCACACGAGATTATTATGTCGTTACCAACGCGATAGTTATCTCCGTACAAACGAGATAGTATCTCTTACAAACGAGTTAATAATTGGTACAAACGAGATAGTAACTCGACAAACAGGACAGAAACTCGTTCCAAACGAATGTATCTTCGTACAAACGAGAATAATTAACTCGTAAAACGAGATGTATCGCGTTCAAACGAGATAGGAACTCGTTCAAACGAGATACTATCTCGTTCAAACGAGATAGTAACTCGTACAAAAAACCAGATAGTAACTCGTACAAACGAGATCGGATCCTCGTTCAAACGGAGATAGTATCTAGTTCAACGAGGATAGTATCTCGTTCAAACGAGATGATAGTATGCTCGTTCAAAGAGAGATAGTATATCGTTCAAAAGAGATAGTATCTCGTTCAAACGAGATAGGATCTCGTTCAAACGAGTGATAGGAACTCGTTCAAACGAGATAGTAACTCGTTCAAAGAGATAGTATCTCGTTCAAACGATGTAGAACTCGTTGCAAACGAGGATAGTAACTCGTTCAACGAGATAGTAACTCGTGCAAACGAGAGAGTAACTCGTACAAACGAAACAGTAACTCGTACAAACGAAACAGTAACTCGTACAAACGAGTTAAAAACTCGTACAAACGAGATAGTAACTCGTTCAAAAGAGATATTATCTGTACAAACGACGATAATCACTCGTACAACAACGAGGGATATAGGGACTCGTACAAACGAGATACGTATTCGTTCAACGCGATAGTCATCTCGTTCAACGAGATAGTATCGTTCCAACGAGATAGAACTCGTTCAAACGATATAGTAACTCGTTCAAACGAGATAGTATCTCGTTCAAACAAATAGTATCTCGTTTCAAACGAGATAGTACTCGTTCAAACGAGATAGTCACTCGTTCAAACGATTAGCAACTCGTTCAAACGAGATAGTATCTCGTGTCCAAACGAGATATAACCTCGTTCAAACGAGATAGTAACTCGTGCAAACGAGATATTATCGCGTACAACGAGATAATAAATCGTACAACAAGATAGTAACTCGTACAAACGAGATAGTAACTCGTTCAAACGAGATGTCTCTCTTTCAAAACGAGATTAGTACTCGTTCAAACGAGATAGTAACTCGTTCAAACTAGATAGTAACTCCTGCCAACGAGATACATCTCATTCAACGAGATATAACTCTTACAACGAGTTATTAACTCGTACAAACGAGATAGTAACTCGTTCAAACGATATATTCTCTCGTACAACGAGATAATACCTCGTACAAACGAGATAGTACTCGTACAAACGAGATAGGATCTCGTTCAAACGAGATAGTAACTCGTTCAAACGAGAGAGTACTCGTACAAACGAGATAGTAACTCGTTCAAACGAGATAGTAACTCGTTCAAATGAGATATTAATCCCGTTCAACGAGATAAAAAAAATAATTTGCCATGACCCCTTACGGGCTCCGTATATAGACATATCAGGGAAGAAAATTCTATCTACTATCACCTAATAAGTTTAAATGAAATCCAATTTCCGTTTTAAATTTCAGGTCTTTTTCAAGTTTTGTCCCTAATACGTACGTCCCCTTTTGAATGACTGGTCTGATTGTATTTACAGTTCAGATTATTCCTGAAAATTTACCTATCTAACAAGGGTTAACTGAATTTATGTTGCTCAATTCCATGAAAATGTTAATCCTTACACAAGACAAATATTCATAATGTTGTAATCACTTTTTTATGACCTCCCAGGGAGACAAGGGGGGGCAAGGGAACCACAATCACAGTATCGTTTCAAACGAGATAGTAAATGTCGTACAAACGAGTTAATAACTCTTACAAACGAGTATAACTCGTCACACGAGATATTATGGTACAAAACGAGTAGGATTCGTTCAAACCAGATAGTAACTCGTACAAAAAACCAGATAGTAACTCGTACAACGAGATAGTAACTCGTTACAAAACGAGACAGGAAACCGTTCAAACATTATTCAATTCATTACATTTCATTCAACTTTATTTTACCACGGAGGCCCAGTTCAACCATCAGGCTGTTTTTCACTAGGGGCCGTGGTTACAAACCAATACAAAAGGTACATACAAGGAATGTCGATAACACAAAATTTAACAAGAAAATCATGTACAAGGCTTAGATGAAATGAATGGGCTTAAATTATTCTTAATATACTGAATGTTGCGGATTTTTGAAGTTTAGCATCAAGATTGTTCCAAATTAATGCACCTCTGTAGGAGATAGACTACGCTTCTTGTACTCCGTTTGGGTTGTGGAATTGTTAACATAAACATGCTTTGTGACGAAGTTAATTATTGCTAGTAAATGAAAAAATGGCCAGAAAGATATGGAGGTGCTAGGTCATTCAAAATTTGTAAACCAAGAGCGAAAACAATTGTTAACTTGTATGCGAAAGACGATGCCAACAGGTGATTAAGAACTTCATGACTAGGGGTAGCCCAGGCTACACCACAGATTATACTCTGAAGACGAGTAGATACTGTAGTACCACAATTTCCCCCCAAAAAACCATTGCAAAGGTCGATAATTGTGGCAGGATAATGGCATTATAGAGAGTAGTTAAGATATCATTTGGAAAAAGTGACTGCATTTTTTTAACATAAACATGCCTTTAAGTGATTTTGCGAAACATTTTTCCAATTTGAGGATGTCCAGTCATGTTCTCCTCAATGATAACTCCCAGATGTAAATTCATGCAAGCTCTTTGAAGGACTGACATTATTAATGAATAGACAAATCAGTAATTTGAGCTTAAAACCGTATATTAACCTGTCTTGAACCTAGGAAAAGAAATTATGACTTATAAACATTAAGACTTAATTTGTACTTTCAAGCCTTGTGTAAAGTGTGAAGATCTTCATTAAAATTTTGAAATCAATCAATTGAGTTGGAAGCATAATAGATAAGGTGTCATAAGGCATGACATTATAACTTTACAATGGGATAAGTAGTTAAGCAAATCATTAATATAAATAAGAAAACCAAAGAGGAAAGAGGACATCAATTGAGACTTGAGGCATTCCACACACTATATTGCAACAATCAGAAAGTATGCCGTTGACAGAAGATATTGGTTCGACCACTTAAATAACTTTGACACCACTTAATGCCAATATTTACTACTCCATACAATTTAAGTTTATTTCGAAAATGTTATGATTTACAGTTATCAAATGCTTTTAAGATCAATTGTTGCATAACCAAACCATTTTACCTCTATCTATTTCCCCATACGTCCTCAGTACCCTTATTAAGCAGTAGTAGAAGTGGAATGAAGAGGACGAAAGCCAGACTGATTAATATTAGGATTATTTACATTTAGGTTATTATAAAGTGATCAAAAACGCTCTTTCAGCAATCTTAGAAATTACAACCAAAATTGAGATGGCCTATAGGTACCCGGATCGCATGGGTCACCACCTTGAAAAAAACTGGGATTTCCTCTAGTCTTTTCCAGCAGGTGGGAAACTTTACTATGGGTGAAAGAGGGATAATTAGGAGTATATTGTGTGATGATTGTGTTACCGCCAATTAAGTAGTTTGAAGGAATATTATCTTTAGACAGTAGGCCTTTTTGTCATTAATTTTTAATAGTTGGTTAAGGACATATCATGAGTGACAGGAACAAAATCAAAATGTGGCACAGTATTGGCATTCTCGTCAATATGTGCGTTATAATTACAGAACTCATTATCTTTAAGTTTCCCTTGCAAGTTTAGGTCCCAATTTTACAAAGTAATATTTAGTGCATTTGCAATATCTTTATTTCAGTAACTGACCTGTATAGTTTTATTCAAAATTTCTTTGTCTTTATTTTTAGATGGGATGACATGTCGAATGTGCTCCCAGGTTTTTTTGATATTTTTTATTTTCAGGTGAAAATCCTTTTGAGAGGAATTCTCTTTTCTTATCTCTGATTAATTTATTAGTTTTTATTTTTAATTTTGCGAAATGATTCCAGCTTTCGTGATCATTGTTTGAACGATCGCATTTAGTTTTAATTTGTCTCTCCTCCGAATCCTTTCAACGATTCATTAGTAAGCCAACTTGGAGCACCGTTTTGTACGAACTCGTGTCTTTTAATAGGTGCATGTTTATCAACAATACAGTACAAAAAGGTGATCAAAACATTGGCAGAAATGTCAATATCACCACTTTTTTACAATATCCCACTCAACTTTGGCCCCAGTCATTTAGAAAAGCCTGGTCATTAAATTTAGTATAGGGAAACGTGAGCTTTTACATATTTATGCTTCTGTTTATCATTTACGGAGCCCGTAAAGGGGTCATGGAAAAGTATTTTTTTTATCTCGTTTGAACGAGATACTATCGTCATTTGAACGACGGGTTACTATCTCGTTTGAACGAGTTACTATCTCGTTGGTACGATTTACTATCTCGTTTGAACGAGATACTATCTCGTTTTGAACGATAACATCTCGTTTTGAACGAGATACTATCTCGTTTGTACGAGTTACTATCTCGTTTTGAACGAGTTACTATCTCGTTTGGACTCTTTACATCTCGTTTGAACGAGATACTACCCGTCGTTTGAACGAGTACTATCCGTTTGAACGAGATCTATCTCATTTGAACGAGATACTCGTCATCGTTTTAACAGACCTCATGCCTCGTTTGAACGAGTTACTATTCATCTTTTGAACGAGATACTAGCTCGTTTGAACCAGTTACTATCTCGTTTGAACGAGTTAATATCTCGTTTAAACGAGATACTATCCTCGATTGAACGATACTATCGTCGATTGAAAACGAGATACTATCGCGTTTGAACGAGTTTAACTATTCGTTTGAACGAGATAACTACTCGTTTGTACGAGTTATGAATGAGATACTATCTCGTTTGACCGAGTTAACTATCTCGTTTGAACGAGATAACTATCGTCGTTTTGAACGAGATACTATCCTCGTTTGAACGAGTTACTATATCCCAGTGTTGTGCAAATACCAATAAATATTGGGCGTAAATGATCCATTTTTATCATTATCTGTGTAGGATCCGATATTATCACATATCGGACACCTCAAAGCCTGATAATGGCCTGCAATCGGTCCAGACAAATGGATAAAACACTCTTCGAACAATTGGGGTTAAAAGTCACATGAAGTGAGGTCCACCCGTGTACCAACCACCAAATTATTGACCCTATGTCATCATTGTTCCAATCTGAAGCATGTTTAGTGTTTGTTCACTGCGCACCTTCGTTGGCATAGATATGGGAATTCATATTTTTACCAGATGGGTCAAAGGTCACATGGTCACCTCAAATAAGTCTTGAGCCAGTGGTTCTTCTGACCAAGTTGGTATAAAATTGGATTATGAGCCAATGCTCATATTATTGGTTGAGCATGAGTTAGAACAATATTGGGCGCGAACGTAGTCGAGCCCAGTATTTTTCAACTCAGGCGAGACAAATGAATTGAGCATTGGAAGAACAAAATCAAATTTAATCCATTATTATGTTTTGAGAATTTGGTGTCCTATTTTTACTCAACATTTCTTTTAAGAAGCTTGCAGGTAGCACATAGGAACCTCCCATATAGATATTCTGGAACTACCACCCAAGAACCGTCGAATAGAGACTTAGTAACCACCAAATAATGAAACAAGCAAACACTGGAACACAATGAATGGGATACCAGTACCCTGAACAAGAAAATAATTATCCAACAAAGGACCAGCAAACATCTGGGAATATAGTAACTCGTCCAAACAAGATAGTATCTCTTCCAAACGAGATAGTATCACGTTCAAAACGAGATGTATCTCGTTCAAACGATATTTATCTCGTACAAACGAGAAAGTAACTCGTACAAACGATAATAGTATCTCGGTTCAGACGTAGATAGTAACTCGTTCCAACGAGATAGTAACTCCGCTCGTTTCAACGAGATAGTATCTGTTCAAACGAGATAGTCTTCTCGTTCAAACGAGATAGTATCTCGGTTCAGAATGAGATAGTAACTCTTTCAAACGAGATAGTAACATCGGTTCAACAAACGAGATAGTACGTCGTTCAAACGAGATAGAAACTCGTACAAACGAGATAGTATCTCGTTCAAAAAACAGATAGTATCTCGTCCAAACGAGATGTATCTCGTTCAAACGAGATATACTATGTCGTTCAAACGAGATAGTATATAGTTCAAACGAGATAGTAACTCGTACAAACGGGATAGTATCTCGTTCAAACGGATAAGTAATCTCGTTCAAACGAGATAGTATCTCGTTCAAAACGATATAGTCTCTCGTTCACACGAGAATAGTAACTCGTTCAAACGAGATAGTATCTCGTTCAAACGAGATAGTAACGCGTACAAACGAGAGAGTAACTCGTACAAACGAAACAGTAACTCGTACAAACGAGATAGGTATCTCGTTCAAACGAGATAGTATCTCGTTCAAACGAGATAGTAATCCGTTCAAACGAGGTAGTATCTCGTCGTTCCAACTAGATAGTAACTCGTTCAAAACGAGATAGTACTCTCGTTCAAACGAAGATAGTAACTCGTACAACCGAGATTATATCTCGTTCAAACGAGATATACTCGTTTCACAACAGATAGGATCTTCGTTCAACATTTCAACAAACGAGTATTAACCGTTCAAACGAGCAATAGTATCTCGTTCAAACAGATAGTAACGTCGTCCAAACGAGATAGTAACTCGTTCAAATTAGATAAGTATCTCGTCAAACGAGATAAAAAAATAATTTTCCATGACCCCTTACGGGCTCCGTAATCTTAGTATTACGATTAGTATTTCTAGCCTTACCCCCAAGTAACATATTTTTATTGATGATCACTAATTTCCTATGTGGATGACCCTGAATTCAAGCTTATCATTACTTGAAACATAACAAGGTCAAATCAGTGTGGCACTTGCTCAGTTATTCGAGTAGGTTCCTTAATAAGCTGGATAAGATTAAAACCTTGCACAAATATCTATAAGTTTCTTTGTGGAACAGTGGGGTGTTGCAGATAGCAATCACTTTAAATCCCCCATGAGAATGGACTCCTCTCCTTACCTTCAGAATCAATAATCTGAAGAAGGTGTACAACGAGGTAGTATCTCGTACAAACGAAGATAATCACTCGTACAACGAGATAGTATCGCGTCAACAGATAGGAACTCGTTTCAACGAGATCGATACTCGTTCAACGAGATAGTAACTCTTACAAAACGAGAATAGTATCTTCTCGTTTCAAAACGCAGCTATATCTCGTTCAAACGAGATAGTATCTCGTTCAAAACGAGTGTACCTCGTTCAACGAAGATAGTATCTCGTTCAAACGAGATAGTACTCGTTCAAACGAGAGTATCTCGTTCAAACGAGATTAGTACTCGTTCAAACGAGATAGTAATCGTTCAAACTAGATAGTAACTCGTTCAATACGAGATAGTAACTCGTGCAAACGAGAGAGTAACTCGTACAAACGAAACAGTAACTCGTACAAACGAGATAATACTCGTACAAACGATATGTAACTCTTTCAAACGAGATATTATCTCGTACAAACGAGATATACCGTACAAACGATATAGGTAACTCGTACACACGAGATAGTATCTCGTCAAAACGAATAGTAATCTCGTTCATTTCAACGAGCTAGTACCGTTCAAACTAGATAGTAACTCGTTAACAAACGAGATAGTACTCGTTCAAACGAGATAGTATCTCGTTCAACGAGATAGTAACTCGTTCAAACGAGATAGTAACTCTTCAAAGGGGACAAACGAGATAGTAAACTCGTGCAAACGAGATATTATCTCGTACACACGAGATAATAACTCGTACACACAATATAGTAACTCGTACAAACGAAGATAGTACATCGTTCAAACGAGATAGTATCCCGTTCAAACGCAGATAGACTCGTTCAAACGAGATGTAACTCTTCGAACAAACAAGATAGTAACTCGTGCAAACGAGATAGCACCTCATTCAAACGAGATAATAACTCGTACAAAACGAGATAATAAACCTACAAACGAGATAGTACTCGTTCAAACGAGATATTATCTCGTACAAACGAGATATAATCGTACAAACGAGATAGTATCTCGTTCAAGATATAGTATCTCGTTTCAAACGAGATAACTCTCGTTCAACTAGAGAGTAACTCGTCCAAACGGATAGTAACTCGTTCAAACAGTATTTAACTTCGTTAATGAATAGTATCTCGTTCAAACGAGATAAAAAAAATCATTTTCCATGACCCCTTACGGACTCCGTATAATAGACATATCAGGGACAGAATTCATATCTAGCACTAATAATTTTAATGAAATCCAATTCGTTATTTCAGTCTTTCAAACAGTTTTTGTCCTAATACGTCCTTTTAGGAATTAATGGGTCTAGTTGTAATTTAACAGTGTCAGATTATCTCTCGAAATTTACCTATCTCCAGGGTTAACTGATTTTATAATATGTTGCTCAATTCCATGAAAATGTAATACTTACACAGACATATACGGAGCCCGAAGGGGTCATGGAAATTATTTTTTATCTCGTTCAAACGAGATCTATCTCATTTGAACTAGTTACTATCTCGTTTGAACGAGTTACTATCTCGTTTGTACGAGTTACGATCTCGTTTGAACGAGATATAATCTCTCGTTTTGAACGATATACTATCTCGTTTGAACGCGATACATCCTCGTTTGAACGAGAGACTATCTCGTTTGAACGAGTTACTATCTCGTTGTACGAGTTACTATCTCGTTTGTAAGAATTACTACTTCCGTTTGAACGAGATACATCTCGTTTTAACGAGATACTATCTCGTTTTGAACGAGATCTATCTCGTTTGAACGAGATAATACTCGTTTTGACGAGATACTATCTCGTTTGACGAGTTGCTATCTCGTTTGTACGAGTTGCTATCTCGTTTGAACGATACTATCTCGTTGAAACGAGATACTATCTCGTTTTGAACGAGTTACTATCGTTTTGAACGCGATACAACTCTCTCGTTTCAACGAGATACTATCTCGTTTGTACGAGTTACTATCCCGTTTGGACAGTTTATTATCGCGTTTTTTACGAGTTATTATCTCGTTGAATGAGATGCTATCTCGTTTGTACGATTTTTAGCGTCTTTTGTACGAGTTTTACTCGTTTTGAATGAGGATGCTATCTCGTTTGCCCGAGTTACATCCCGATCGTTTTGTACGAGTATATCTCTTTAACGAGATTTATCTCGTTTTGGAACTAGATACTATCTCGTGAACGAGTTACTATCTCTTTTGAACGATTTCCTATCTTCTTTTGACCGAGATACTATCTCGGTTGAACGAGATAATATCTCTTTTGAACGATTTACTATCTCGTTTGTACGAGTTTTTATCTCGTTTGTACGAGATAATATCTCGTTTTAACGAGTTCTATCTCGTTTGTACGAGTTACTTATCTCCGTTTGTACGATATATATCTCGTTTGAACGCGAGTAACTATCTCGTTTGTACGAGTTTCTATCTCGTTTGAACCAGATATTATCCTCGTTTGAACATGATACTAATCTCGATTGAACGATTACTACGCGTT
Organism: Ophioderma brevispina; assembly: GCA_023653785.1. Classification (NCBI taxonomy): domain Eukaryota; kingdom Metazoa; phylum Echinodermata; class Ophiuroidea; order Amphilepidida; family Ophiodermatidae; genus Ophioderma; species Ophioderma brevispina. The sequence goes on along the minus strand of JAMKCH010002354.1, from coordinate 7,616 downwards.
TGAACGAGATACTATCTCGTTTGAACAGATACTATCTCGATTTAACGAGTTACGATCTCGTTGAACGAGATACTATCTCGTTTGAACGATATACTATCTCGTTTGAACTATATACTATCTCGTTTGTACTAATTATTAACTCGTCGAACGAGAATTACTCGTTTTAATGAGATACTATCTCGTTTGTACGATAATATATAACTCGTTCAAACGAGATAGTAAACTCGTTCAAACGAGATACTATGACTATGTCGTACAAACGAGATAGTATCTCGTACAAACGAGATAGATCTCAACAAACCAGTTAATAATTCGTACAAAAACGAGATAGTATCAACTCGTACAACGAAGACAGAACCTCGTTCAAACTAGATAGTACTCGTACAAACGAGATAGAATCTCGTACAAACGAGACGTAATCTCGTTCAAACGAGATAGTAACTCTACAAATCGAGATATCATCTCGTTCAAACGAGATAGTAACTACTCGTTCAAACGAGATAGTAAGTCGTTCAAACGAGATAGTATCTCGTAACAAAACGAGATAGTAATCTCTCGTTCCAAAACGAGATTAGTATCTCGTTCAAACGAATAGTAGCTCGTTCATCGAGATAGTAACCGACAAACGAGATAGTAACGCGTTCAAAACGAGATAGTAAACTCTTTCAAAATGAGATAGTATCGTCGTTCAAAACGAGATAAAATATAATTTTCCTGACCCCTTACGGGCTCCGTAAATTGAAATATTCATATTTTAATCACTTTTTTTAATGACACTCACAGGGGGACAGGGGGTGCAAGGGACCCCATACAACATTATCGTTCAAACAGATAGTAAGTCGTACAAACGAGTTATAACTCTACAAAACGAGATAATAACTCGTCCACACGAGATATTCATGTCGTAAACGAGATAGTATGTCGTACAAACGGTATAGTATGTCGTTCAAACGAGTTAATAATTCGTGCAAACGAGATAGTAAACTCGTTACCAACAGACAGAAACTCGTCAAAGAGATAGTACTCGTACAAACGAGATAGTAACTCGTACCAACGAGATAGTATCTCATTCAAACGAAATAGGAACTCGTCAAACGAGATACTATCTCGTTCAAACGCGATAGTAATCCGTTTCAAACGAGATAGTTCTCGTTCAACAATCAACGAGATAGTACTCGTTCAAACGAGAATAGTACTCGTTCAAACGAGATCGTAACTCGTTCAAACGAGATAGTTCTCGTTGCAACGAGATAGTAACTCGTTCAAGACATATAGTACTCGTTCCATACGAGATAGTAACTCGTGCAAACGAGATAGTATCTCGTACAAACGAGATATAATAACTCGTACAAACCAGATAGTAACTCGTACAAAAACGAGATAGTAACTCGTTCCAACGAGATAGTATCTCTTTCACACGAGATATGTCTCGTTCAAAACAGATAGATCTCGTTTGAACGAGTTAATAACTCGTTCAAACGAATAGCATCTCATTCAAGAATGATAATTAACTCGTACAAAACGAGATAATAACCGTACAAACAATAGTAACTCGTTCAAACGAGATATAATCTCGTACAAACGAGATTTAATAACTCGTACAAACGAGATAGTAACTCCTTCAAACGAGATAGTATCTCGTTCAAACGAGATTAGTATCTCGTCAAACGAGATCGTATCTCGTTCAAACGAGAGAGTAACTCGTACAAACGAGATAGTAACTCGTTCAATACGAGATAGTAACTCGTTCAAAATGAGATAGTAACTCGTTCAAACGAGATAAAAAAAAAAAATTCCATGACCCCTTACGGGCTCCGTTAAATAGACATATCAGGGACAGAAATCATATTAGCACCGAATAAGTTTAAAATGAAATCCAATCGTTTAAATTTCAAGTCTTTCAAAAGTTTTGTCCCTAATACGTCTTTGAATTAATGGGTCTAGTTGTAATTTACAGTTCAGATTAGCTCCTGAAAATTACCTATCTAACAAGGGTTACGACATTTTTATAATATGTTGCTCAATTCCATGAAAATGTTAATACTTACACAAGACAATCTATTCATCATTACTGGTTTAATCACTTTTTTTAATGACACTCACAGGGGGGGAGACAAGGGGGGGGGGGCAAAGGCCACAATCATTATCGAATTAACACGGTGGTGGACTTAAGTTTTTGTTTCATTGAAAAGATGCATTGCACTGTATAAAAATACTAAAATTTAATGAAAATTCCAGGACGCATTCTGCTTTAACACATATTACGTAAAAATTCACAATTACTGTAAAAATTATTTTAATTCAAAAAACCACACTTTGAAAACCATATTTCCTAAGTATTACAGCAGATTAGTGAATGTTGTGGAGAATAAAAAGTACTGACGAACACTCTGACTTTAGTAGGGCAATCCAACAAAGTTTTACAGTGCAGATATATACTGTAAACTATACAGTTTATTGTAGAATGTACGTGGTTGTTAAAATGCATTACATCAAACTGTAAAAATATACTGTAATTTTGAATGGAAAACCTTGTAAAAAGCTCTTGTACTTGAGTTTGGCAGGGTTTGTTTGCAGAATGCTGCAGGATTTTCCTGAAAAAAATTACAGTATTTTAATTGTAAATTTGAGAGTACTAATCGTATTTGAAACAATTCATAGGTAGTGTAGATTAAGGTTGGATTACTCATTAAATCCAAACAGCGGCTTCACCTTTAGATTTTGTTCATATAGACCTGAAAATTGGACAAAATTTGCAGTATTTTTCTGTATTTCCAAATTACAGCCAAGTACTGCAATTTTTTCTGTAATTATCCAGTATTTTCCTGTAAATTGCATTGTAATTTTTACAGGTATCCAAAAGTTAGGCCACCACGGTATATGAGTTGAGAGAAAAATATTAGTCGCCAGTCATAAAACTGGGCCAAAAGTTACATGAGTCGAGTTCGTACCATACTCGATCTGCTTTGCTTGCAGTCATTTTGAAAATTTCAGGCAGGGCAGGATTTGCTTTTAAAGCTGCTTAGTTGAATTTTACATGCAGGAAAACATATCATTAGGTAATAATATCATTAAAGTCGGACAATATTACCATTTTTTAGCAAATTTGACTTCAAAGTGTGTTGACCTTTTGACATTTTTGGCCATAGTTCTTTTACTCAAGGTCAAAGGTAAACAAACTATACATTTTTGTATTCCATAAGACCAGAATAATTTGATACCTGTGTTAATACAATTCGGACATTTCAGTGCTAATTTGAACTGTAATTTAGGACAAGACCCGTGATTCAAAAGGCATGTAGGGGCAAAACTCTAAAAAGACTTGAAATTTAAATGAAATGGATTTCATTTTAACTTTATTAGGCCCTAGATATGAATTTTTGTCCATATTATAAGTCTATTAGATTTTCTTTGAAATTTAAAGCAGTGATGTGTGCAAATTGATACTTTTACACATAAGAGTGAATTTAAATACACTAAAACGTCTATCAAATTCTGTATGGATATTCCTTTTATCAAGGCAGAGTACAACAAGAGACTATATGGTTACAGGCACATATAAAAATACTCGTTTAGGGTAGCAAAATTATAAAAAAAATACTTCTTTAGGGAGGAATTTTAAAAAGTCATGCAAATTACTTGTTTAGGGTAGTAAATTTAAACCAAAGTACTTGCATAAGGTAGCAAAAGCAAACCCAAATAGCTGTTTAGGTTTGCAAAATCAACCAAATACTAGTAGGCCCTAGCGATGGGACGCAATGAAGAAGTCCACTAGCAGAATACCCCCTGCACACTGATTCACATAATTTCAAGGTAACCAGAGCCAACTATTAAACAGCCACTCCTCATGCTGAATTTTATGAACCCAGATGCCCCATTATTACCTCTGCATCATGGTTGGAGGTTACGAGAGTGCAATGTTTACCAGTACGCTATTTAAAATCTCAATGTCTGCATAGAATAAGTAGGCCTAATATTGAGGCATCTGACTATGATTGTAACAGTGATTCGACTTTGCATCAGATGGAATATGACACCCAGTAGTTTATACTGTGCAAGCAAGCATGGTTACGTGTACCACTGATGATTAAAATTGTGTGTGTGGCAGCCATTTGAAATTTCAAGGTCAGAGCTATGATTTTTGATTTTGAAGTTGCTTAATGTGAATTTGGCATGCAGGAAAACATATCATTAGACACTAATATCATTAAAATCAGACAAATGTGGGCCCATTTTTAGCGAATTTAACCTCTTCTAAAAGTGCATTGACCTGTTGACATTTTTGGCCATATCTATCTTATTAAAGGTCGGAGGTGAACAAAATATACATTTTTGGATTCCTTATGACCAGACAGATAATTTGCTACCCATATTTGATACAATTTGAGGCATTTTCACAATGTTGACCCATATTTGACACTTTGATGACCCCTCCCAAAATGCCGGGACTTTCAAGCGGCAAGGCCCAAGTCAAAAATGTTCGTATCCATCAGGACCAAAACCACGTTTCCAAACCTTTGTCTCCAAATTTGGTCACGGGCCCTACAGGCTGATCTTTGACTATCATGTGACGCATTTGATGTTTTCATTTAATTTGCATATTTTCGACTTTCTATGCTGAAAAAAATGAAGGAATTTGGTGAAGAAATGAGGTGGATATGAGGTAGAAATTTTTACCCCATTCCAAGTTGGGCTTTCATTCCATTATTTTGTCTGAATATGTTGACAATCTTTATGACCTTGTTTCACAAAAGTAAATTGAGTAATCAGTTCAGGAATTGGATGACACTCATGAGGAAGTATATTATTAAAGTATCAGATTATTAATTGAAAACATTGTAAACATCCAAAAAGCCATCTAATACTTTCATATAGTTAAAGCCAAGCTCCCTTTTCATAACGTATTCTTGAAAATTTAGCTGAAAGGTAGCTCAAGACTTGGAATAAGCTGGAATAACTTTGAAGACCATTCTTCAAATTCAAATGTATAAAATCGATTGAAGGAGACTTTAATCGAAGAACTGAACTAAGAAAATAGACATTATATAAATAATTTCTTTGCTTAAAGCTCAATAAGACCATTTATACACAACGTTGATAAAGGTTTTTTAAAATGAACAGAAGACTTTGTGGACTGGGTAGGAACAATATCAAAGTGTCTTTAGAACAGTGTATTTTGTGCAATATTGTTTATATGAAAAAAAAATCATCCAATGTTCATGTTCAATGTTCCATGTATTTATTCAGCAGAACAAATTTCGTACTTGACAGAAATGAATAATAAAACACACCAAAAGGTATGTTAATTCATAATACATAAGTAATAAATTGCAAACTGTGCTACAATGAGCATTTGAGGGATATATCTTCGAGGACCAGTATGGACAACCCTATAGGGCTTATAGATAGTACTGCCCTGTAAACCATACAGTTCCAAATATACTCAATATTACACTAATACATTTATCTCTATCAAACTTATTTTAAAACATGGCATTGATCATGAAAGTTCATCTATCAGTTGATTCTGTGCAATGCATCCATGCAGAGAACTCTCATCCAATCTGTTCTAAATATCTAATCAACATGCTGTTGATCCTCTTTTTTCTGAGCCATTTCATTTTTTTAATGCAATAGATTTCTTAGGCAAACATCGTAGAAAACTTACAGGTACAGGCTTTATATTATTGTTTTTTTTTAACTGCCAATGCACACAATAAACCACTTTTAGGAATAATATCATTGACATAGCGAGTGAGGTATCTATTCCTTTTACACAAAATGGTACTTACTGCGGCAAAAGAACATGGATCAAGGCCGCGAAAATCTTTCATACCTACCTCATTTCTTCAGTTCTTCCTCAACTGCATTCATGTTTTTCAGCATAGAAATAAACAAATAGGCCAGATCATTAAATATCAACTGCGACACAGTTGAGTAACCGGTCATGGGAGCAGAGTTTTGTGTTTGTACATGCACAATTTTTTTGATTCACTCTGTATAGGTATATTTTGCCTCACGCCTCAGTTAAAAGCAACTTGTTGATTGTGTTCCATGAATAAATACATCTTGATTGATTGAGTTATATCGGACAATAAATGAACCTACACTTGTCGATCTTAAAAGTGTGGGCCAATGTTTCAATTCCAACGGAACAGTAAGTTCAACAGCAGGATTCGTTTTTTGTTAGCATTGTCAACCATTAAAAAGATCAGGGCCGTTAGGCTGGTTGCATGTACATTGTGAGTCAATAAAACCCCTACATTCAGGAAAAGATTTTTTTTTTTTTGTTTTCTTCAAGTTAACTTTTTTTTGTGAATATTTTTATATTTGGTGCTTTCGGACTTTGGGTTGCAGAAACTATGTCAATTTGCGGGAGACCGTACAATTCTGTTTGGCCGTTTTAGCCACACAATGCGGAGACACTGACATCGACGTATATATGTACCATAACACATTATAGCAAAACAATTCACACATGCAATTTCAGATGTATCGATTCTTCATCGAAAAAAAAAACATATCAGTTGAAAATAAAACGATCATGTGTACGTAATTAATTAAAATTCTTCAACAAAATTAAATACCATTGTTCAATCCTAAAGGGTCTGTTATTGAAAATCACTCCATAATATCAATGTCTTAGTTCATGAACATAATGACACTGCTCAGAAGATTTTTTTTTACATATCTAAGGTAATTTTGTACAACTACAGTATACTCAGCGTCTATAAATTGCGAGAAGAATTACGAAAGCTGACGTTTCGTCTGTAAATAAATTGGAATTAAAACTTAAAATGCATATCGCACTGTTTTTTTTTTCAAGCGGCATAACAAAACCTTCTATTGTTTCACTTGGCCCCCAAGTGCGATGCTGTTAAAATCATGACATCTTTTGCTGGGAACCAAAGTAAACTGTGTTTTTACAACCAGTCTATCTTGACTTTCTATTTGGAATTAACATTTTTTCACTCAGCATTTTCTTTTGTAAATCCGGGATATTATTATAATAATCCCCTCAATTCATTCCATCTCCACCTTCTATTGCTTAATATAATTCTGTGTTAATGTTTTACTCAAATCACTGCTGAAAGCCATTTTGAAACCCTCCTGTGTAAACTCGTATCTTGTTTTGGCTCAAAATCGATCGGCCAAACAATTCTTTTTGCATCTCTGGCAAAATAGGCATAACCTTTCCCCAAAGTCCAAATGAACCAAATAAACGTTTTTGAAAGCCTGTTTAGTCCCTTTAAACAACTAAAGCAAACTTTTGAGCAAAAATATTATGTAATTATTTTTTATTTGAATGTAGGTTTTTTAACCTCACACTGTATGTCAGGAGGAATGGTGCCCCGGCCCCCGTTTATAAAGCAGCCATGCTGTCTGCATAGAGTTTAAAGTTGAGAGCAGGTGTGAAATTAATCACATAGTCCGGCGTATCATAGTCCGGGCTCCATAGACAACGACGGAATAAAGCGTGAACCTAATTTTGCGATGAGATCAAACTGAATCGTTGCCTATTGTTCGAACATTATCCAGGACTGTGAGCCCGTAGGACGAACTCCCGGCCACACGAGCGGTCATATCGGATATTTTCTGAATGTGTTTAACAAGAA